>CAUYSK010080461.1:0-26586 GCA_963575035.1 Avahi laniger | reverse complement strand
ATTAGAGAAATGCAAATCAAAACCACAATGAGGTATCACCTAACCCCGGTGAGGTTGGCCTCTATCAAAAAAATCACAAAACAACAAATGATGGCCAGAATGTGAAGAGACAGGAACACTCTTACACTGCTGGTGGGACTGCAAATTAGGGCCACCTCTGTGGAAAATAATTTGGAGATACCTCAGAGAGCTAAAAATAGAAATACCATTCCATCCAGCAATAGTGCTATTAGGCATCTACCCAAAAGAGCACAAAACATTCTACTATAAAGACATCTGCACTCGAATGTTCATGGCAGCACAATTCACTATTGCAAGAATGTGGAAACAACCCAAGTGTCCATCAATCCATGAGTGGATTACTAAAATTTGGCATATGTTTACAATGGAATATTACTCAGTCATAAGAAATGACGATGATCTAGTACCTCTTATACTTTCCTGGACTAATCTTAGGCCCGTCATCCAAAGTGAGACATCACAAGAGCATAAGAACAGGATCCATTTGTACTCGCCATCAAATTGGTACTAACTGATCACATGGCAGAAATACTCTCCAGGGATTAGGTGGTTGGGGGGGCAAATCTACAACTAAAGTACACGGGGAGCACTAAAGGGAGGGAAGGGCACACCTTTAACCTGCATTTGGGTGAGACAAAGTCATAAAGTGTAACTAGAATGTTTGTACCCTCACAATATCTTGGAATAATAATAAAAAAAAAAGAAAAGAAAAGAAAAGAAAAAAAGAAAAATTAAAGTAGATGTAGAATTATTTAAGTTATAAAAGACTATGAAATATATTTTCATTATCATCTAAATACTTACACACACAGGAATACCCTTTCAAAAGTGTACCCTTTGAAAATTGTTCATGTTCGTTGTTAAAGAGTTTAAACTATTTGGATCACACACTCTGGATACGGTAGCAGATACATTTTAAAAAGATGATGATGATGATAATGATAGTGATATATTAAATTAATGGGAGAATCTGTAAACATTAAAAACACATGATTTTATGTCTTCTAGAGAAATATATAGCACGTTTAACTCATTTAGTATATCACAATAATTTTGTTTCTCTCTGATTATAAAAATAATACATGTTTGTTATTGAAAGTCAAAAAATGGAGAATTTAAAAAAAAAGAAAATTAAAATCTCACTACTCCTGATAACTGCTCAAGAGTTTCTTTTATTTCCTTCCAGTTTTTTCCAGTTTTTGTTTGTATTCGAAAAACAAAATAGGAATCATAGTTAATATGCTTTCTATATTGTACTGTACTTTATGCTTTTCACTTGATAGATTTTTGACACTATTATTCTTATCATCAACGTTATTGTTAAAACACTATTTTTAAATGTTTCATAATAACCTACCCAAACCCTATGAAAAATATTATTAAATATTTTCATGGTTTATTTTGGGAACTTTGAGACATTAAGGCTCATTTCTTTGGGAGCTATTATAAATAAAGCTAAGTTTAACATCTCTGTGCATAAGTTTAAACTTTTCCAATAAAAATCTTTAACTAGTTGTCACAACATCATTTAATAATGCTTCCTGTACCCACTGATATATGATACCATCTTTAGCCCCAGTCTAATGTACTCAAATATTTGTATCTTAAAAAATTATCCAATGATGCCACTTCTCTCTTCAGCTATTGCTCTATTGACCTTCACAATCTTTTTTAAAATGAATCATCCATGCTCTCTACAGTTCCTTACCTCTCATGTAGTAGTAAAGCACCATGTACTAGTAAAACATTCCAATCATATTTTGCTCTCACTGCCATACTGAAACCTCTCCAACTAAGGTTGCTGATCAAACCAGTGTCAGTAATACAATGTAAACCTTCAGAAATTGTATTTCTTAAGGTGAAATTGAGTGAAACTCAATTGAGTGAAACTCAATCTAACTGGCACCTAATTCCTTCAAACGCTTTTTGCCCTTTGCTTGTATGATATCATACTCTCTTGGTTTCTCCCCTTTGCCTTTTTTTCTCATTGGCTTTTTCAATTTATCCAATCTACCTTACCCTTAAATTTTGGAATTATTCAAGGCTCTTGTCTGAAATTACCTTCTCTTTTCCACCTATACATTTTCCCTATTTCACTTTGCAAACACGTTCTCATGTTTCAAGGCAAATTTAAATTTCATGTCTCATTTGACTTGATTCTACCAAATTTTTTCTGACCTTATCAAATCTTTTAGATATAACTAATGTATCAAGTCCTTGCCAACTGAGTTCTTGATACTCAACACCCACCTCTAGTTTAGCACTCATTACATTGTATTTTAATTATATTTTATGTTTATTTTCTTGGCTATTGATTTTCTAACAGGAAGAAGCTATATTTTGCTCTCTTTTGTATCTTTTAGAGTACTTCCAATAGTCCAGGACCTTAGTAAATGTCATTAAATGCGTATTAAATGAATGAGTATATCATAGCTGCTTTCTTAGAGCAAAAGTAGTTCCACGGAGGAAGAATCCAATCAAATTAACTTATTAAATGTGAAATGTATTGTAAGGATACATGAGAATTTCACAAAATATAAGAAGATATATAACATGGACTCATGGGAATTTGGAATTTAGACAATCTTTCTGTGTTTGTACATGTGTGTGTCTTGCTCCATTCTCCTGCTTATCTCACGTACAAGCTTTCTCTGCTTAATTCTCAGAAAACACACATGGTTGATCAGGGATACTAAAGAATTGGAGGCTCAGTCCATGAATCTACATAACTCTCAAACTTGATTCCCCACTAATGACTGACCAGTAATGGGGTCCCAATTACAGTTTCCAGTAAAGAGAATTTGAGTGATCTAACAAGAATCTGATGCTCAAGTGTCCATCCCTGTTCCATTCATCTGAGACCAGAGTTGATATAATTAAGTGATGCATGTGTAAACTTGGCCTTATAAGCAATGGCATGGAAATAATTTCTATGGTGAAGGTATGGGTTGGATGGTCACATGGACATTTCCAGGACAAACAATGCCATTATTGCCTTTTAAGGTTTTAGAGACATAAGAATTTTCACTAATTCAGAACTATGGTCCGTGTAGTTCTGTGCTCTATAGCCAATTCCTATCTTGATTCTTGATGATTTAAGAGCCACATAGAGAAGTCTCCCAACATCTGGGGCTCCCAATTCCTTAACCTTTTCTCTTCCAGTGATCATGTCTTCCAGTCTGCTTTAGCCACACACTGTCGTGATCATATCTAACATCTAATAATAACTGCAAATCCTCCATAATCTCAATTGCAAGCATTCCATTCTCTGATCACCACTTCCTATCTTTTTTGCTCAATTCCTCTAGAACTATGATTCCAATATCCTTTGACACCACCAGGACCATAAATCCTAATATCTTTTCACTATTCCTCATTTATTTGATATATTTTCTTCCTTCTTTACCTCTCTTAAACTTGATTTTGAATTATATCATTCTTTGCACACATTCTCAATACGCTTGCACCTATCACTTTATTGGATATTCTTGGAAAAATTAAAACCTGTGTTAAATCCAACTTTCCCTGTTCAACATAAGAACCAATAATTCTTGACACTTTATCCATTGTTCATTCATAAAATCTTTTATAAAGATGAATTTTGTCCCTTAAAAGTTTATTTTTTCCAATCTCTATTAATACTAGTTACTTTAGTCCACCATCTATTCTTGCCAGTATGACTTCAACAGCCTCCTCACTTCTACTTTCTTATTTTATTTGCTTACTCCTCTTATCCAGTCTCCACAAAAATATCAGAGCTGTCTGAAATTCAAATATGCTCATATCAATTTATCACTTAAAATTATTTGGTAGCTTCTCATTCCCATTCGATAAATCCAAAAACTTTAAAATGGAGTACACCTTTTCCAATCCTCATATCCTAAAACTTCCTGACTCATTCTTTATACTACTGCATCATGGAAGTGTTTGTATGTATACCATATAGTGGTATACAACCATACTTAGTGCGTTAAGTTTTGTAGAAACCAACATACTCTCTAGTATTGCATGATTTTTATCATGTTTCTGTTTCTCTGCACAGAATTCTTTCTCTGTATGTCTTTACTTAGGGATACCAGGAAGACAAAGCAGATGTTGTTTAGGGATATCTGGTTCCTACTCTCATCTCTTCAAATCCCCAACCCAACCCTCATGACCACCTGAAAGAGAATATAGCTTTTCTGATTTAAGAACATGCACACATGTCCTGAAATTATATAGGATAGATTGTTTTTATCAGTTTATCTGCAATAGGATTACTAGCTTTCGGTATAAAAGAGCAGTGGTAAAGAAATTCTGGAACTTCACAAATCAGACAAGATGCAAATTTGTTCAGAAAGTATAACTGGTAACCACCTGGAGCCAACAAAATCTAGATCAAAATACACTACATCTGTTCTTACCTTGTATGGCCATTTCACTTCAAATAAAAACTTATATACTTGGCAAATTAAATTGAGAATTTAATCTAATCTTACACTTGCGATGTGTATATGCTAATTCTCGGGCATTCAAATATATTTTAATGAGATACGAGCTTTTAAGTATCAGGTTTGTAAAGATTAAGCAGCTGTTAGAAGTGAAAATTGCTCAATATTTATAACTCTTCTAGAAATATATATGAAAATCTTAAATTGCAATATTCTTTGGTTCAACAATTCTAACTCTAGAAGTGTATCATAATGAAATAATCTGACAGCTGAGTGAGGGTATACATGTACACACACGCACACACACACCCCTATAAATGATTTTGTTGTATAACTGTCTAAATAATAAAAAATCAGAAACAGATGGTGGATAAAATTTATTGTAATAAATCCATAAAATGGTGTACTATATAACTATTGATAGTAATGAACAATATTTATGTTAACTGAAGCAAAAAGTGCCACAATATATTGTGGTGTGAGAATAGCAGAACACATAGAATGTATACAGTAACATACACACACACTCAAACATATTGTGTGTGTGTGTATATATATATATATGTATGTATATGAGTAAGAACACATCTGAAAAGACATTATCAACATATGGCAAGTTTTTAATGTTATTATTTTGGATTCTTTTTACTTTCTTCATGATGCTTTTTTATATTGTTTGGATTTTCCAAAACTATCATATATCAATTTGTATAATATGATGAAAAGCTATTAAATTTTAATTTAAATGTTAAACCATTTGAGTACAAGGAGAACGTATTAGTGACTGGTTTTATAATCTTTGGATGGATGGGAAATACCTTTGAAGCCTAATGCATAAGGCAAATCTAATACAGAAAGAAATACATGGCTTGGACTGCATAATAATTAAGAATTTCAGCAAGGCAAATTGCAAAACCCATGGATAAACACTAACAACCACGAACAAGCATTACAGCTACATAGGAATTGGAGAAAGTATTCACAACATCTTTGAAAGATAGTTCATTAATATCTCTAAAATATAAGGAGCATTTACAAATAAGCATATATGATTTGACTAATTCATATTAAATGACATAACCTAATTATTTAAAAAGTGAATATAATGTGAACTTATTTTAAATGATTATGTTTATCTATAGCTAATAGAAATTGTCAGAATATTGCTTTTCTTTATGTCATCCATTGGGATAGAAAACTCTTTCCTGAAAAGTCGTATGCAAAATCAGTGAAAATTCTCAGGGACTGGCTATATGTACTTTTATAGAAATGACCCTCTTAAACTGTAAGCAATTCTCCATTTATTTCCGAAGACATAATTTTTTTTTTAAATGTCATGATACTTTCTTTAAACCATAACTACTAACACTCCAAGTAGTACAAAACAACCAAAGGATATCTGCAGAGGTTTACAAACTGTCACGGAATGACTTGAATATAAAAATGTAAGCACACTTCCTTAGTCTAGAAAACTGAACATAACAAATACATCACCCAGGTCTTTTATCCTTCATTTCAATGGAGAAGCTAAAACCTGGTGACAGAAACATGGACTTTAGAGTCCGGAAAATGTGATTTGATACCACTTCTGCTACTTACTAGTTGAGTGATTCTTAGTATTTGAAATTACTGAATCAAATAATGTAAGGTTAATAATATTCCCTCAAAAGGCTTCTAGAAGGATGTACATAAAGTACCTAGCACAATTTTTGTCACACAGTATGGATTCAATAAAAATAAGTATAATAATAATCATTATCAACAATAACAGTATGGTGATGGGGGTGGGAGTGTATTTTCCTTTCCTGAGGAAAATTTATCAATTTCTTGCTATTTTGTTTCTTTTGTTAGGATTCAATTTTAAGACAATCACACAGGAGTTTAGTTTCCCAATACATGAAGTGTGAGGAGCTTTAAATCTTGAAATAGCTTCAAGTTTGAAATCGTGCCCTTCTGAGATGGGCACTGGAATACTTCTCAGTATGCAAACAGTTTACTCAGCTCATGCATGAAGGACTAATTTTGTTGAATCCTGCTTTAAGCTAATTATATTTAGAAATTGCCTTCATTTTAAACTCATGAATGTCAATAAAAATTATTTAAACACAATGAAAATCAAAATAAAACACCAGAGTTACAAGATATCTATTTGTTAGACTATCAGACTGGGAATTGTTAACCACTGTTTTAATTACAGCTCTTTCTTACTATGGGAGACATATATTTTTTTAAGAATTTATAACTTAAGACCTATGTTTATAATTTATAATTTAAGACATTTTCTAAAGATTTTTTTAAAGAATTCAGTTTGTACATAGGAAATTTGGATTATATCTTTTTTCCAAAGGGATATAGAAAACATGAATTTCTCTGTGGCTGGCATTAACTTGAAAAATAAAACTGGACAAAATAAGAACTAAAACTGTATTTTACTTCTGAACACAGTGATAAAGATGCAAGAGCAGGAAAGAGTGGTTAAGAACAGGAGAGGTCGTTGACAAGCTTGGTGTTGTGGCCAATTCCTGAGCATTGGAGTCTGAACTGAGTATGAATCCTTAATCTAGAGCCTTGCACAAGTTACTGCTTCACAAGTTACCACTTGCAAAAATTCTCTGCATCCGTTGCTTCCTTTGATAAATTAGGACAATGTTTACTTTTTAAGATTGCTGTAAGGATTAAATGAAATAAGATATAATAATTAACATAGTCCTCAACCCATACAAGGTGCTCTCAGTGAATATCACTCCTTTACTACCTTTTTCTATTTATGACAGTCATTTTGATGATACTTATAAGCAGGTGGACCAAATTCTTTGTAAATTTAGGCTATATTAACTGAACAAGAAAAGAGCACAAATAGTCAAGTCATTTAAATAATGAATTCCAAAAAATAAATAAGATAATGCTTTTCTAAAATAAAATAAAATGAAATAAATAAAAACAAGTATCTAATTCCCCTTTCCAATTTCTCAAGCTGGCATAGTATAGATCAAATTCACATGCAGAGATCATACATTTTATCTATGTATTACCTAATTAATATATATAAAAAAACACAGACAATTTTCAGTGTTTAGATCTAGATATACTATAAAGTGATTGTTTAAGAATAGTTAAATTATTGGAGGTATTTCACAGTGACTTACGGCAGACATAGTGCTTAGTTGCCAGACTGAGCTTCTTAGCTATTAAGACATTTATTATTGGCTTTCTATAGCTTTTGAAAGGGATATGTTTTTGAAAAATCACAGGTAACTTAAAAATGAACATCAAAAGCAATTTTTCTCATGAGAAAGAAGTGACAAAAGACATGTGAAAGTCATCTTTGTGTAGCAAACTGCAGCAGTCAACTCTCTAGTGCCGACAAAAGGAAAGCTGAAATGCTGGAATTCCTCAATGTTCACACCCTACTCTATAACCAGGGCAAGAGAGACCATTCTATGAAGTGAAAAAGAGATCAAAAGCTCCAAATAAGAATATTTGTGAAAGAAAAGGGTCCTGAGTTCGTCTGACTTCACTTCTAAATGCGCAGCCTAAGGTACTGTCTGAAAGTAGCTTCAGGGAAGATCTTTTTTTGACTTTTTACAAATCAGAGATTGCTGGATGAATTTAATCGAACCAAATTATGTTTTACTGAAATGATGCAAGGCTAAATCACAATCATTTAACAGAAAAGAAAAAAAAAGAAATTTTGCAATGCAGATGAATGAAAATATAGCATGAGCTCAAGGCTTGAATTGTTAAAACCTGCTGCTGAAGAAGTTGGAAAAATTGCTGCCATTCACTAATAAGCTCTCTATCTGTGTTGCCTGTTAATGTTCTGATGGTTTGCTGAAGACAAAATTATTCTGAACAGCAACTCAAGTATGATAATTAAAATATGACACCCATAGGTTAACCTTCTGTAAGAAAAAATGTCTAGAAAAATATTATGTATTGAGTAACTAATTTGTGTTATGTCCTGCACTGAGGATGTTTTGAAGGGTTGTCTCAGTCATAATCTTAGTAATCTTTCAAATTTGAGCAACTGTTCGGCTTATAACACTTACCCTTTCTCTTATGATCGGTGCTGTTCACAAAGTGCTTTTACATGTAATTCACTCTGCCTTTCCAAGAAGCAAGTAAGGAAACAAGGGGTTTAGAGATTTTCCCAAATTAATATATCTATGAAGTGGGAGAGAGATCCCAACCCAGTTTGTTCTGACTCCAAAATATCTGCTTTTTCCAGTGTACCATATGGTGGATATTTGTTCCTTGAACAATGGTTTCATAATATTGCATTAAAAACACTATGCTTCAAGATATATAACCATTACAATATAAATATGATAGGAGGGTTATAAGAAGCGTTTCCTTTAGATTTTAGTACTTTGGCTTGCAAATGTGGTTCAAATGAATTGTTCGAAAATTATAAATGCATTCAATTGTGCTTGAAATGCTTCTGTGACTGAAGTCTCACAATGCCTTTCATGAAAGAGAAAGCAGTGCTCTAGAAGGATTATCAGGGTTCCTAATTTCTTTTTTGTTTCCCTGTGAATGTTCTCACATTTTTGTAGAAACGTCAACTTTAAGAAAACATGTTGCTTTTCATTCCTCTTGTCCCCCAACCTCACAACCAGCGACCCATGAATAATATCCTTAAACTTTTGGACAAAAATAAATTAACAATAAGACTGTGAACAATAAGGTTGTAACAGAATCTGTGAGAAAGAATCGAAGTAGCCTGTCATGTTTAACTGGCATTGCAAATCATTTTAGTGAGTGCAACTCACACATTGTTTTGAAGTTTAAGAAAATAAAATTCCTTTTTCTACCAGTATGAAGCAGAGGGCTTGTAATCACTGATTGCTGAAATTTTTTTTAAGGCTCAACAATTTCCTACATCTCTTTGCTTAAAATCTATGAACTTTAGCAAAATCCTAATATAATTCAGGGGATAAAGCTAGAATCAGGAGACATGATATTAAAAGGGACATGAACAGAAACATTTCAAACAAAGACAAACATATGAAAAAATGTTCAACATCTCTAATCATCAGGAAAATGCAAATCAAAACCACAATGAGATATCACTTAACTGCAGTGAGAATGGCTTTTATCAAAAAGTCCCAAAACAACAAATGTTGGCATGGATGCAGAGAGATAGGAACACTCATACACTGCTGGTGGGACTGCAAACTAGTACAACCTCTGTGGAAAGCAATGTGGAGATACCTCAAAAAGATACAAGTAGAACTACCATGTGATCCAGCAATCCCATTACTGGGCATCTATCCAAAAGAAAAAAAAAAACAACATTCTATAAAAAAAGACATTTGCACTTGAATGTTTATAACAGCACAATTCACAACTGCAAAGATGTGGAAACAACCCAAGTGACCATCAATCCATGAGTGGATTAATAAAATGTGCTATATGTATACCATGTAGTTCTATTCAGCCACGGAAAACAATGGCAACCTAGCACCTCTTGCATTATCCTGGATAGAGCTTGAGCCCATTCTACTAAGTGAAGTATTCCAAGAATGGATAAACAAGCACCACATGTACTCACCATCAAATTGGTATTAACTGGTCAACTCTTAAGTGCACATATAGTAATAACATTTATCGGGTGTCAAGCATATGGGAGGGGGAAGGAGGGGATGAGTATATTCACACCTAATGGGTGCAGTGCACACCATCTGGGAGATGGACATGCTTGAAGCTCTGACTTGGGCAGGGCAAAGGCAATATATGTAACGTAAATATTTGTACCCCCATAATATGCTGAAATTTAAAAAATAACAATAAAATAAAATAAAAAGAGCAGTCATAAGCCAGGTGTCGTGATTCATCTCTGTAATCCCAAGATGTTGGGCAGCTGAGGAGAGAGTATCATTTGAGCCCAGGAGTTTGAAGACAGCCTGGGCAACATAATGAGACTCCTTCTCTACAAAAAACAAGAAGATTAGCCAGGTGTTTTAGGGTGCACCTGTAGTCCCAGCTGTTCAGGAGGCTGAGGCAGGAAGATCACTTGAGTTTGACGTTACAGTGAGCTATGCTTGCACCACTGTATTCCAACCTGGATGACAGAGTGAGACCCTGTCAGGAAAAAAAAAATAAAGCCAGGAATAGACAGGGAAAGATATTTGTGAGGAAAAAAGGTGGAAAAGAGAAAGGGAAGCAAAAGCATATGTTATCTGTTCATTCCATTTTTAACCCCTACAGATGCATGAAGATCAAGTCTAATTCCACCCTACCCCTCTCAGATGAACCCTGCTATCTTGTTTCCATCTCTGCCCACCCCTTTGCTCTCACTAATTCTTAGGGTTGAGATCATTTCTTATTGTGCCTTACCAGTGAGTACACTGGTGAACAGTCTGGGAAAAAGGAACTGCTGCCAGGTCATGGAATTGGTTCATGACAAAGTCAGGATTACAGTCCAATTCTTTCAATTTCCAGTCTTTCTACGGTCAAACATTTCAAAATAAATGAAATAACACAATTGATTGTGTATGAAAGATTTTTGAAAGATATAAACCTGAAGAAACTACCCCAGAAGGATTTTAACCAGAGCTAAAAATGGGAAAGATTTTTTCGTGCATAAACTGTTCCCTCCAACTGCAAGTCTAGTTTCTCTCAAAACATGAGTTTGAATATGACCTTGTTAATACTTTATCTTAATATTAAGATTCCACTTATTATGTACATATTTTAGTCATGAGAGCAGCTTTCTAATGAACTTTATAATGTCTTAGTAGCTATATATATATATATATATATATATGTCTGTTATTTCTTTGGTTGCAAAGAAAGTGGGGCACCTAGCTCATCTATTTACAGCACATTTACCATCAAGTCATCCTTGTATCATTTTACCATGTCCAGAAACAACATCACAATAAAAGTGCCAAGGAAATACCATAAAATGCCTTCAGGCCTCCGCTTCCTGTCTCTGACTTCCCAGCAGTTCCTGATCCTCTGACTTTACATCTGGATTCTTCCTTGTCATTGTGCCCCTTTTTGAGGTGTTAGCCTACCTCAGGTGAGTTTACACCATTAACAACCTGGCAATGTGACACTATAGAATGTTGTCTCTGAAAAATGGCCCCAGCACTCCATGGCTCACATTACGATTATGTATGAGAACATCGTTTCTTGACTTCAGCATAGACAGTCAGGATACCACTTAAAATGACCCTCGCTTGCAGAAGACACTGTCAACTCTACTGTCTTTTGCCATATGGTACTATGGAAAGAACAAAAGATTAAGCATCAGAAGAGTTTTGTTCAAGTTCCTACTTTGTGACCTCAATCTTTCTCCTTCTGATAGATGTTCCTCACTTTTAAAATGAGAAATTTGACCAGTCCAAGAGTTCTCAGTCTTGAGTGTTCATTAATATTCCAGGGAGATTCTCTATCTTATAAACTCCTAGCACTATACTTCATCTATTGAATCATAATGTTCAGGGACTGGGCCCAGAAAAATGGTAATTTTTAAAAGCTCCCCTAGCAACTTGGTTGATCATTCAGTATAGGGCTTCACTGCACTAGGCATATCCTGTGATGCTTTCCAGGATAATATTTTGCTCACATACTCTGAGTGAATTAACAGACACTGATAATAGCAATACAGTCTAATCAAGGTTTGCTACGATGATCACTTCAAAATCAGTTGAAAGTTAATTAGCATCTCTACCTTACTTCTAAACTCCTTTGTCCAGGCACATTGTCCTGCTAGGGAGTAGCTCTGTAACAAATTGTCAAAATGCCCTGGATTTGATGTTCTTACACAAGTCCATGGCTATAATGAGGAAATATTAATAGATATACATAAGATGTTTTTATACTTTATCTCACTGAATCTTTACCATAACCCTGCAAGAAAAGAACTATAACCCTTGGTATACTCATGGAAAACTCTAGATTCAGAGAATTTGACTCAGTAAAATGTCACTCAATAAATGAAGAAACAGGATTTGAATTCAGAGCTTCTATATTCCTTGTGATTTCACTGTAATATATTGTACTACATGTCTTGAAATGCGACTCTTATCACCAAAGCAAGGAATACAACCTGTAAGAGATTCCTTCTGTGACTTTATGCTGAGGCCAGAAGAGACAAATAAGATTTAATAGTCAACAGAACAAGATTCAGAAAGCTTCTGTTCTCCAATAAAATCCAGATCAGAATCCAAGAAGTGGGCACTCTCTGTCAGATACTGGAAAATTATATTCCTACAGGGGCCTTTAGCGTTCATTGAATCCAGTGTCTTCATAGAGACAGAGAAGGGAGGCATTTGTAAGAAGCATTACTGCTTGGGCTATATAGGTCCCCTTCAAACAAAAGGAACATTTATCAAGAGGAAAAAAGGGGTTTAAAGTTGTATTTTCCCCCATGAGAGCTCCTTTAAGAGATAAAGTCATCCAAAGTATTCTTCAAGACCCTTTCTAAGTTCAAAAAAGAGAAGCAACATTACCTCTCATCACATACATAATTAATATCTATTAGACTTAGAACATTTTATGGCAATGGTATCTTAGAACATTTTATGACAATGGTGGCCTGATAACATAGAAGTTAGATGGCTAGTTAAAATTGTGTACTTTAGGGCAAGGTACTTATATTCTCCTTTTATTTTTTTTTCTTATTTTGTCTGCAGGACAATTAAAATATTCTCTTATTTTCCATTTTACAATTATCAAAAATTGTACTGATTATATGAAATTATTATATTTTTATCTTCTTTTTAAATTCCAGAATATTACATAGGTACAAACGCTTTGGTCACATAAATTTCCTTTGACTGCCTGAATCAAAGCTACAAGGGTTCCCATCCCCCAGACAGCACACACCAAACTCATTAGGTGTGAATTTACCAATCACCTACTCCCTGTCCTACCTGCCCAATCTTGAATGAATGTTACTTCCATACATGCACATAGATGTTGATTGATTAGTACCAATTTAATGGTGAGCACATGTGGTGCTTGCTTTTCCATTCTTGTGATACTCCACTTAAAAGAATGGGCTCCAGTCGCATCCAGGATAATACAAGAGGTGCTAGTTCACCATTTTGGGGGGTAGCAGACTAGTACTCCAAGGTATACACCACATTTTATTAATCCACTCATGGATTGATGAGCACTGTGTCTTTCCACATCGTTGCAATTGTGAATTGTGCTGCTATAAACATTTGAGTGCAGATGTCTTTTCTATGGAATGTCTTTTTTTCCTCTGGGTAAATACCCAGTAGTGGGATTGCTGGCTCAAATGGTAGGTCTACTTTAACCTCTTTCAGGTATCTCCATACTAATTTCCATAGAAGTTGTCCCAGTTCGCAGTCCCACCAGCAGTGTGTGAGTGTTCCTATCTCTCTGCACCCATGCCAACATTTGTTGTTTTGGGACTTTTTGATAAAAGCCATTGTCACTGAAGTTAAAGCGATATCTCATTGTGGTTTTGATTTGCATTTCCCTGATGATTAGAGATGTTGAGTATTGTTTTCATATATTTGGTAGCTATTAGTGTATCTTCTTTTGAAAAGTTTCTGTTCATGGCTTTGGCCCACTTTTTAGAGGGGTTGTTTGATTTTTTCTTGACAATTTTCCTGAGTTCTACATAGATTCTAGTTATCAGTCCGTTATCAGATATGTAGCATGCAAATATTTTCTCCCATTCTGTAGGTTGTCTATTTCCTCTAATGATTGTTTCCTTACCTGTGCAAAAGCTTTTAAATTTGATCAGGTCCCATTTACTTATTTTTGTTGTTGCTGTGATTGCTTTTTGGGTATTCTTCATAAACTCTTTGCTTAGGCTGACGTTTATAAGGGTTTCTCCAACACTTTATTCTAGAAATCTTCAATTACATGCCTTAGATTTAAGTCTGTTATCAATTGTGTGTACATATTTTGTGAGAGGTGAAAGGTGTGGATCCTGTTTCAGTCTTCTACATGTGGCTATCCAATTTTCCCAGCAGCACTTGTTGAATAAGGATTCTTTTCCCCAGTGTATGTTTTTGTCTCCTTTGTCAAAGATAAGATGGCAATATGAGGATGATTTGATATCTGGATTTCTGTTATACTACATTGGTCTATGGCTTGTGCCAATACCATGCTGTTTTGTTACTATAGCTTGTAGTACAGCTTCAAGTCTTGTAAATTGATGCCACCCAATTTGTTCTTTTTGATTAAGGTTACTTTGGCTGTATAAGGTATTCTCTGGTTCCATACAAAGCATAGAATTGCTTTTTCTAGATCTTAGAAGAATGATGTTGATATTTTAATAGGGATTTCACTGAATCTGTAGATCACTTTGGATAGTATAGACGTTTTAACAATGTTGATTCTGCTGACCCATGAGCATGGTATAGTTTTCCACCTGTTTATGTCCTCTGCTATTTCCTTCCTCAGTGTTTCATAGTTTTTCCTGTAGAGGTCTTTCATGTCCTTAGTTAAAAATATTCCTAGATATTTTATTTTTTTATTTCTATTGTTAAAGATATTGAGTCTTTGATTTGGTTCTCAGCTTGACTGTTTTTGGCTTATAAGAATGCTACTGATTTGTGTTCACTGATTTTGTAACCTGTTACTTCACTGAACTTATTTATCAGTTACAGTACTCTCTGGGCAGAGTTTTTTGGGTTTTCTATATATAAGACCATATCATAAGCAAAAAGTGATAGTTTGACCTCTTCTGCCCACATTTATATGCCCTTGATTTTCATCTCTTTTCTAATTGCTCTGACTAGGACTTCCAGCATTATGTTGAATAGAAGTGGTGATAGAAGTCAACCTTGTGGGGTTCCAATTCTAAGCAGGAATGGTTTCAACTTTTCGCCATTCAGTATGACGTTGGCTGTGGGTGTGTATTATGTGACCTTTATCATTTTGAGGTAAGTCCTGTCAAATGCCTATTTTGTTAAGTGTTCTTATCATAAAAAAAGGTGCTAAATTTTATGACATGCTTTTTTTGAATGTTTTGACAGTATCAGACAGCTTCATCTCCACACAAAGACTTTAAAGTTGAGTGGGGATGCTTCAGCAACTCCCTGGTAGCTTTTCCTGGATTCAAGGAGTGGACTTTTGACCCCTACTTATTCTTGCCAGCATTTGTGGATCTTGAGTGGTTGTTCACCCATCCCAGTTCTGTCCCCCTCCCTCTCTCTCCTACCTCTGCTGTGGTGGAAAATAAGGACTCACCCAATACCTGAGGAATTAGAGTGCTTCTCCTGAGGTACTAGAGCTGGTCACACAATGCAAAAACAGCACTGAAACTTGTCCTTTAGGGCAAGTGCCACCTCCTCTTAGGGAGGTCAATTGGCACATGCTTTACAGCATTTACTGACTCAGTCACACAGGGTGTGGTTGATTCTCACAAACAAGCACCATCTATTGGTTCAGATATTAAATTGGGCATGCCATTATGTAAACAAAAGAAAATCCAAAAGTAAGAAACACAGCTGCTGTAGATCAGAAGGAATCAGCAATGAACTCCAGAAGTATGAAGAATCAGAGTGAAAAGACACACCTAAAAGGGAATGCCAGCTCTCTAGCAATAAATACCAATGAAAATCAGAATATTGAAAGGACAGATGAAGAATTTTGAACATGTACTGTAAGGAAGGTCAATCAAATGTGAGATAAAATGGAAACCCAACACAAAACATCCACAAAAATAATGCAGGAAATGAGTGAAAAATTCACTAAAGAAATTGAATTATTAAATAAAAATCAAAGAGAACTTCTGGAAATAAAAAATTCACTCAGAGTATTACAAAACACAGTGAAAAGCCTCAAGAATAGGTGAGATAAGGCAAAATAAAGAATCTCAGATCTTGAAGACAACACCTCTGATATAAATCTGTTTTAAAGCAGAAAAAATAAGAGAAATAAGCAAAACCTACAAGAAATATTGGATTAAGTAAAGAGTTCTAACATAAGAATTATAGGCATCCTTGCTGATGAAGAAAAAAAAAACACAAGGGTTGGAAAACCTATTTGAGGGAATAATTGAGGAAAATTTTTCTGGCCTTGTAAGAAATCTATATATCCAGGTACAAGAAGCTCAAAGAACTCCTCGGTGATTAATCACAAAGAGGTAAGCATCACGACACATAGTCATCAGACTGGCCAAAACAAACATGGAAGGGGTGCTCCTGCAAGCCGTAAGGTGGAACTATCAGGTAATTTACAAAGGAGAACCCATCAGACTAACTATAGATTTCTCAACTGAGGCCTTACAAGCCACAAGCCATTGGGGCCCCATTCTCAAGTCTTCTCACACAGAATACTGGCCAGCCTATAATTTTGTATCCTGTCAAACTGAGTTTTGTATATAATAGGGAAATAAAGACATTCTCAGATGAGCAGACACTGAAGGAGTTTGTCAAGATGAGACCTATAGTACATGAAGTACTCAGAACTGTATTATTCACAGATCAGCACGATAGAGACCCCCCAGTGTAAAATAACCCAAAGGCAAAAGATCAAAGCCCACATACCACAGTGTCTCAAGAGATAAAACAAAGCAACCTGTTCTACTCAACAGGATGCACAGAAATCCACCCCACTTGTCAATTCTTTTGATAAATGTGAATGGCTTATACTCCCCACTGAAAAGACATAGGATGGCTGAATGGATAAAAAAATACAAGCCAAGTATCTGATATCTCCAGCAAACACATCTTACCCAGAAGGACTCATTCAGACTCAAAGTGAAGGGATGGAAAACAATATTGCATGAAAATGGAAACCAAAAGAAAGCTGGTGTAGCAGTTCTCTTATCAGATAATGTAGTCTTCAAATCAACAAAACACATTCCATAAAAAAGACATCTGCACTAGAATGTTTATAGCAGCACAATTCACAATTGCAAGGATGTAAAAACAAACCAAGATCCCATCAGTACATGAGTGGATTAATAATATATGATATATATATATATATATATATGTACACACACACACACACACACACACACACATACATACACATCACGGAGTTCTAGTCAGCCACAAAAAACAATGGTGATCTAGCACCTCTTGTATTATCCTAGATAGAACTGGAACACATTCTACTAAGTGAAATATCCCAAGAATGAAAAGACAAGCACCACATGTACCACCATCAAATTGGTATTAACTGATCAATACTTATGTCCACATTTAGTAGTAACTTTCATTGGGTGTGGGCAGGTGGGAGGGGGAAGGAGGGGATGGGTATATTCACACTTAATGGGTGTGGTGCACACTGTCTGCAGGATGGACATGCTTGAAGCTCTGACTCGGGTGGGGCAAAGGCAATTTGTGTAACCTAAACATTTGCACCCCCGAAATATGCTGAAATAAAAAAAAGAATATATGAAAGGTATATATCACATGTCTTATATCAAGGTTAATAGAGACAATACTATGGAATTGTAGACATCTGAACTTTAAAATAATTATCACCAACTGCTGATTTCCTTCCCCACATGCCATAAAATTGCTCTTCTTGAAATTTTATATTTCTCAGTAAATGGCAACTACATTATTCATTTCCTTAAGGCAAAAGCCTACAAGTCATCCTGGATACATTTTTGTGTGTGTCATATCCAAGAACGAGGGCTATGAAGTCTTTTTCATTACCTCTGCAACCATCCTACTGGTATAAGTCACAAACATATCTTGCTATAATCTCTTCTCTGGTCTCCCTACTTTAGTCCTTACCTCCCATCAATATATCCTGAATGAAGAACCCAGAACCATTAAGTTAAAAAGGAGATTCTGTCAGATCCTATTCATCTTCTGTTCCAAACTCTTCAATGGCTTCCAATTTCACTCAGTAGAAGACAAAGTTCTTATAATGACCTATATTATCTTGTCCTCTACTACCTTCCTGACTTTACCCCCGCCTTCTTTTACTTTCTTATTGAGTTCCAGCTAGATTGATCTCCTTGCCATATTCCAATATTCCAAACACACTCTCATCTTGGGGTCTTAGTAATTGCTGTTTCCTCCAACTGGAATATTCTTACCTCAGATATTTTCATGCGTCAATTCCTCAGTTCGATCAAGTCTCTGCTCAAATCTCACATTAAATAAGCCTCCTCTGGCCATCATAGTTAAAATAGGATCACCTCCATGCTACAGGCTCCCTATCCCTCTTACTTTCATTTATTTATGCCCATAACATTTATCTTCTTCTGACATTTTAAATATTTTATTTGTTCATCTGTTTAGTATGTCTTCCCCCACTAGTAAAAACCTCCATGAGGACAGAAATTTTTTTTCCTATATTGTGCCTCTCCTGTATGCTAAGCACCCAGAAGTATAGATGATAAAAATTATTTGCTGAATTAATGAAAGGATCTCATTAAATTTCTCTCCTTCAACTCAAACTCAAGATAACAAATGATTAAGTGTCAGCAGACTAAGTTTTAAGCAGAACTATGTAAAAATTAACTTGATTAAATAAACAGGGAAATAAGGCAAACAGATAACTTTAAATAATTTAGAAACAATAAAAGCTTTTTTTGATGATAAATGATAAATTATTAACCCAGTCTTTTCTTGACATGATTGACAATCAACTCAGATGAATTTTTAGATATGAAGTTCTCTAATCCCATGCTAATATCTCTTTGGGCTAGCATCAAAGGTTGAAAGAGGGAACACTGCCTAATTTCTACAATTTTGTGGACCTCTATGCATACCTCTGTAGTTTACTGTTCTCCCCCTCCCTCCTTCCTTTCCTCTTTCACTTTCTTCCTTCCTTCTTTCCATTCTTTCTCATATATTATTCATTATTAAGATATTCAGGTATTGGATTAGTGCTAAATAAACTCTAAAATGGCTTTTTTCTCCACTTTTACTAAATAAAAATATCATGGACTTCTATTCCCTATGTTAACATCTATAATAAACTAGTTATGCACATCCTAGTAACCAAAAAACAGTGAACAGTTCTTGAGAGAACAAGTGACAACATTCAAACATATTGTCTGGAGCTTACAAGCTAATTACAATCAAAGCATGTTTAATTAAATTACTTCTCTCCCAATTAAAATACTCAATCAAATGATATCCAAATTCATTAACTATGGCCCACTTGGCTGGGACCAAAGACCTGTATATAAACTGCAGAAATGTAAAGAAATTACTGGACAAATTTTTCAGTTAGAGAGCATTGCTAGAAGACACAAAATTATGGATATATGTTCATACTATTCTCATATAAAACAAATGATGAAACTCACACGTTTTTCTCTAGCTATCTTTCCACTAGAAAATGGTAATGTATTGTGTAGGTGGGTTACAGAGTCCCTAATGCTTTACTTAGTGCCTGGCCCACAGTAAGTGTTAAATAAATGTTAGTTGAATAAACTGGTATATGATTAATATTTGAACCATGGCATATGCATGTTTTACAATTTAAATATTAGAACATATTGTTTAACATTTCCAATTTGCATCACTACACAGAATGTTAAAATGTCCTTGACTCATCTTCAGCCACATAGTTATTAATTCACATTTACATGTGTCACTCATTTCCATTACTTAATTAATGTTAACAAAAGCTTTGGAGATAAGCATGTAAGAGTAGTCCATGCTTCTACCTATAGACTAAGAAATGAAAAGTCAGAAAAGCAATGTGACTTGTCCAAGAACACGAACGCTTCAAATTCTGAACCCATCTGCTGGTCTTCTGATTCCTTATATAAAGCATATTCATCTATACTTAATACCATTTTAGAAATTTTATGACAATAAACCATCTATGTTTTGTTTTGTTTCATCACTCAAATGATTGCTCTTCCCCTTTGAGCAATAGTACGTCAGAAAATGATGAAAGAATTAAATTCTGTAAAATCTAATATTATGATAGTGGCCAGTAATCTCAATGAATCACCATCAACCACATGCTGTTTTACATGGAATGGTAGCTAATCATTATTAACTCTAAAGTCTTTTCTTTGTAAAATATCAACCATACATCTACCCTCCACTATTTATCTTTTAACTTAGAGATGATGAATTTCACTTTGTTAAAAATATACTTTCTCAATTATCTTCAAATTCTAAGCCAGGATATCAAAAGTAGAACTAAAACTGTCTACAGAAAATTGGTTAATCAAAATTCTCGCAGGAATTTTGGAGTTCAGTGGTTAGTGTAAGTCAAAATTGACCTTATTTTCTTTAAAAAATATGCATATGTATGTAAATATAACAATCAAATTCTTAAAGCAGTGATGAAAATTTTATTTCTATGTGTGGGAAAAGAATGAAGCACATTTCCTTAAAATCCCTGTAAGGAAATTTTAGTATTTTTATAATTCTTTTTCATACACCACTTTTCAAATAATTTTGAATTTTGGCAGCTAAGCAAAATATTAGTGTTTCAAAATATATTTTCCAATTAAACTGATTACATTGTCCTAATGGCAAACTGCTGGAATATGATACGCTTTCAGATTAAATTTGATTCAGAGCCAAACAATTTTATACAGATTCTAAATTTCACATCCTGTCTTCTTTTTGTAATAGAGTCATACCCCTTAGAAGAAGCCTCAGATCAGGGTTGTATTCCTATTTTTTTCTTAATATATTGCTCTAAAATTCTAGATTAACCATAATCTCTCAGTCTTTTCCATTTATAAAATTGGGCCAATCATCAGGAGTGGATCCAGTTTTTGTGGGACCAAAAGCATCTGTATTTGGAGATGTCCTCTTCAAAAAAAATAATATAATACCTATGCAATTGAATGGTTCTTAATCAGTATCACTGTAAACTTACATATGTTATTAATACAGATACCATTTGAAGGAAAAGTAAAGTGCCATGTATGCATTCACAACACAGCATGTTTTTACTCTGTTACCCTCTTCCCAATCCTGGGAGAATTAGTAATTACATCACATCTCTGGGTCAGAATAATAGTCCAGAATTCTGTGTGTGTATACACACACACACACACACACACACACACACACACACACACACAGAGAAACTTAGTAGGCACTTAAGAAAACGCTGATTTTCTGTTAAAAGTAAGAGATTAAGAAAATGCCTTTTCAGTCCTCCAATTTTCCTTATTCACATCAGAATAAAGAAAAGCATAATGCCCATTGTAACAGCTGTTACTTTTAATCAGCTATGGGAATTCCATTCAGAAGGCATTTATTGAGAGTTGAAAATATGCAAAGAACAAAGGTACATAAGTGAGTAAGATATAATAGCTAAACAAAGGTTGCTCACAAAGTTGCTTTGTGTAAGTCAAAATTGATCTTATTTTCTTTAAAAAATATGCATATGTATGCATGTATAACAATCAAATTCCCAAGGTAGTGATAAAAATTTCATTTCTATGTGTGGGAAAAGAATTAAGCATATTTCCTTAAAAGCCATATAAGGAAATTTTAATATTTTTATAATTCTTTTTCATACACCATTTTCAAATAATTTTCAATTTTGACAGCTAAGCAAAATATTAGTGTTTCAAAATATATTTTCCAATTAAACCTGACTACCTCCTTATGCTCCAGGGCTCAGCTGCATGGAGATTGGTGGTACTCAATCCTTACTGCAAACCTGATGCCTGGTTGCCACTCCAAAGTTTTGATTCAGATATTGGGATAAGAGGTGATGGGAATCAGTATTATGTAAAAACTCCCAGGGTATTATAATTTACATCCGGGATTGAGAACCACTAATGTAGGGCTTTTTTAATACTATTTCATGGATCATGGTAATATACCTGATTTTTGGTCCAACCACTCTAATAAGGAAATTTGTATACCATTTGTTATACTAAATGTTTGTGTCCTCCCCAAATTCATATGTTGAATCCACAATCCTCTATATGATGATATTTGAAGATGGGACATTTAAGAGGTAATTAGGGTTACAGGAGATCAGGTGAATGAAACCTTCATGATAAGAGTAGTGCCCTTAGAAGAGACACCAGAGAGCTTGAGTTCTCTCTCCCTTTCTCTCCCCCTCCATCCCCCATTTACCTCTCTCTACTTCTCTCTCCCCACTCAGTGTTGTTATTGGAGATAGACTGATGACTACAAGTTAGAAGGTAGTACTTTTATAATAGGAAAAATATAATTAAAGTCTTCTTAGGAAACAATGGATATAAACAATTCAGGGCTCTAACAAAAAAAGAAACCTAGTATCTTTGAGATGGAAGGCATAGGGAACTTATATGTAGACATGTAACAAGAAAAATGGGGACAATTTAGATTGAGATTTTACCTGAGAAGCAGAAGTTTTGGCTTCTATGATCCAGATTCATATGTCTTTACAAACGTGGCCTAACTGCATCATATTCCATCAGATGAATTTTAATAACCCAAGAGGCCCCGATGAAATCCCAACACATATTTAACCTGAAGCTATTCCCAAACTTATAAACTCAAAATGTTCAGAGGCCAACTATAATGTGTTCAGATTCATAATTTTCTTTATTAAAAGCAAACATTAAAACAATGAAATAAAGTATTTAACATAAATTCACATAGCTGTGGTAGTTCAATACACTAATTCAACTTGCTTTTGTCAAGCACCTTTGTTAGTCAGAGTTAAAAATAAAAATAAAGAACATTCTTCAAAATGATTCATCAGGTTATTTTCTAATCAATGGTATATTATTCTGACAAAATTGTATTGACTTTAATTGTATTGAGTTTAATAGCTTCTGAAATAGCAATTTTATTGTTTACAAAGAAATTGTAGAATCAATGTTTTTTAATTTATTTAGGGTCACGAAATTTGTTATTAATAACAGGAAATATTGAATGTTAAGAAAATGAAGCTGATCTATCCACTTTTGACACTGTAAACATTCACAACAGTTTAATTGAACCCTGCATTGAGTAAATTTCCTATTACTTTGATTTCTGCCAATGAATTTTATTTGAGAAAACTTTAATTTTATGAAAGCTCTTCATTGGTCAAAAATAAACATAGGCTCTGAAAAGAAAGAAAAACAAAGGCACATTCAACCTTAATTTGTATAGAGGTCAGACTCCTCAGTTTGGAGTCGATCACATGTATTTCCCTTCAATCAGTTGTTCCTCACAAGAGTGTTCCAAAATTTCTGTATAGGCAATACTCAGGGCTCAAAATTTGATTGGAAGTCAGGCAGGATATCTTAAGGATTGCCCTTGAAAATATTTACTGTTTTAACTTAGTCTGTGTATTAATTGAAGGTGGAGACACAGACGAACCTCCTCATGTACCCCTTGGCACTGACACTTTCTCTTGCTTTTACTCAGGAAGCTCACTCTTGAACTGTCTCCTCTCCTGCCCCAAACTGGGCAGAAACTGTGAGTGTTTGAGAAAGAATCTCTGTATATGTAATCCATCATTCTCTCCACTATTTAAGACACACATGGGATTCATGGGCTTAGTTTCCTACAGAATTTTAATGTCATTCTTTCATCTTTCATCCACTATCCATAGAGTCAGTTATATAAAGTGCAAGTGTGTAGAGGTTCCAGCTATCTTCATGAGTATTGAATTACCAAGTGAGGCACCAACCAGGCCCATTGTGCCCATTGCTCTCTAGCAGCAACTGGAGATTGTAGGTAAGTTCTCTCTCATATTCCGAAGCCACACGAATTGTGTTTTGAGCACTCCAAATTTTGTTTGAGCAAATATTTGATTTGAACTTGGTTCAGAAGTCAGAACAGAAACTGGACTGGGTATAAGATTGGATCATATCTGATAAATAAGTGATTTGGATCCAGTTAGAGACTTCAGATATCTCACTGGATCAGGCAAAAACTGGCTATAAATGGTAATACTTCAGGGGGTGTGAATAGCAGCTTTTGGTAATTGGCAGGGATTTTTGTGTTCTATCCCCCCCTTTTATTTTTTCTCACAAGCTTAGATGGAGAAAAATCACAAGCTAGGTTAATCAAGGGGATCTGAGAGCAAAAAGTAAGATTCAGGGTAAAAATGGCATCCTAATTTCTGAATAATGGAGTACTCTACCTTCTGGCTATGCCTACATATACATGCATAAGTATTAGGCCCTACAAGCAGCAAATGCTTACAAAAATTGTGAAATCTTACTAAAGGAAATTTAAAATTATAACAGAATGGTCCAAATGAGCAACGCTGCACTTTAAGAAGTGCATTTGGAAATAAGGGCCCCCGAATTATGCTTTTTGATGTACAGAAGTTTCTAAAAGGATTTATATATATATATATATATATATATATATATATATATATATATTTCAGCATATTATGGGGGTATAGATGCTTAGGATACATATGTTGCCCTTGCAATATATATATATTTTTTGAGACAGAATCTCCCTCTGTTACCGGGGCTAGAGTGCCGTGGCGTCAGCCTAGCTCACAGCAACCTCAAACTCCTGGGCTCAAGCGATCCTTCTGCTTCAGCTCCCCCCGCCCCCCACTGAGTAACTGAGACTACAGGCATGCGCCACCATGCCCGGCTAATTTTTTCTATATATTTTTAGTTGTCCAGCTAATTTCTTTTCTATTTTTAGTTGAGACAGGATCTTCCTCTTGTTCAGGCTGGACTCAAACTCCTGAGCTCAAATGATCCGCCCATCTCAGCCTCCCAGAGTGCTAGGATTACAGGCGTGAGCCACTGCTCCTGACCGGATCTCAATATTTTATTCCTTCTTTTAAAAGTCTCTTTACAAAAGACAAATAAAAAACCTTAAACAGCTAATAAATAAGAAAAAAATTGAATCTGCTAACTTTTGGGACTTAATTATTATCTTCCCCAAAGGTGAAAAGAAAGCTATCCTGGATAAAGTATTAATAAAAGGTAGTTGCTCAGATAAAACAAAACAAAACAAAACAAA
This sequence comes from Avahi laniger, assembly GCA_963575035.1. Classification (NCBI taxonomy): domain Eukaryota; kingdom Metazoa; phylum Chordata; class Mammalia; order Primates; family Indriidae; genus Avahi; species Avahi laniger. The sequence goes on along the minus strand of CAUYSK010080461.1, from coordinate 1,316 downwards.
ACAAAACAAAACAAAACAAAACAATGTTAGATCCAGTTCCCCTCGGCCCCAGGAACAGAGAGGCAGAGTTACCGAGGCTGCAAATGGCAAAGGAGTTTATTGACTAGCTTGAGCTAGGGTCCAAGTCCCAGAGCACCAACACAGTGGCCTCCCCTATGAACCAGGACCCCGCCCTGGGGTAAGAGTGAAGCTTTTATACCTTTTTTTGCACAGGACACACCGGTGGCACACGACACGCAGGTTCCACACAACACACTGGGCATGCCCCCCTTAGTCCATTGGTTCCTTTGAAAGTGGCAGATTGTTTTGGCTCCTGATTGGTTGGCTCCAAGCCTCGAGATTTTCAATTTTCGCACCGGCCTCAGTTTTAGTCCGCGTTTCGGTTTCGGGGAAACTGAAACTTAGGCCTATTTCAGGAAATTCAGCTTGTCATGGAGTCACTCCTGCTTTTACTCCTCTATTTAACAAACAACTAAACCAAGCACGGTTACAGAAGCAAATGGCATTAGTTACAATCAAAGATAACACATTTTTCTAATTTTAAACAATTTGTTCCACACAAAACAAAGTACATTCTCCTATTATCAATTTCTGTCTTTCAACAAAACTTAATTCTTTTTCAGATCTATCCACGCTAAGTGCAGGCATAGAGAATGCTTTCTTTGTCCTTTATCTTAATGGACTCCACCCTGACCTCAGGAATTTTAGCTAACAAACAGCAGCTAGGTTTAAAAGACCACCTGTAGAACTAAAATACATGTTTCTGGCATTTCAATGCCTGTCTTGAAACACTTTTGTAAAAGTAATTTACATCTATAGAGGAAATTTCCATTTTTAAGGGTATTTGAGGGAAGACTAGGGCACTGGAAAGTCTTACCAAGTGTTTTAAATTTACATAAGAAGTCTTATCTTTGTTCAAGGTGCTTTTCCTGGCTATCTTGTTAATTGGGCCTTTACATACAACCATTTTTCTTGGTTTGAGCAAATGATGGTACAATATTTAGGTCTTAGCTCTGTGCTTTTGTGATGTAAATTTTCTACCATGTTTCACCTAGAAATCTTCTTTTTATTTTATTTTTTAATTTTTTTTTATTTCATGAAATCATGGAGGTACAAACATTCTGGTTACATGTTATGAATTTGCCACATCCCAACCATGATTTGAGATGTGCCCTTTGCCCCCTACAACACTTACCACCACGTTCACCAGTTGTGAGTTTATCCACCCCCAACCCCTCAACCCCCAAAGAATATTACTACCATGTGAGCACCTTAGTGTTGATCAGTCAGTGCCAGTTTGATGGCGAGTACATGTG
>CAUYSK010080459.1:0-49058 GCA_963575035.1 Avahi laniger | reverse complement strand
GAGGCTGAGGCAGGAGGATCACTTGAGATCAGAAGTTGGAGGTTGCAGTGAGCTACGATGACTCCCTAGCACTCTACCCAGTGTGACAGAGCAGACTCTGAAAAATAAAAAAATCAAATAATAAGAAGAAAGAAAGTCCTCCCACCATATCTACTTTTGGAAATATATAACTAAAAACAAAATCTGCTTCAAATACAGAAAACCTCTCCACAGAAATAAAAAAGAGAGAAAACACTTTTATTATAACATAAGCAATGAACCAGAAGTTCATGCATGTGGCAGGTAATCTGCTCAGAGATTGTAAGGACAGAAAGAAATTTCTCACCCTTTGAGATAGACAAATAGATACATGGTGTCAAGATACAAAATAGCTAGTCCTCAATTAAGGTTTTTGTAGCATCATTTGTACATATAGTTCACCCTAAATTCATTTGGTAATTTGTGTGACCATCTGTGCTAGCTAACCGACTTTATCTAAAGGAAAAAAATAACTTCTTATATCTATTTAACAGGAGGTAATTTTGTATAATAATTTGGAGGAAGGCACCCACTGAATTTAGGCTCCTGCCTAACCACAGAAACAGGAAGATAGGGTTGCTGTTTTTCTTGATGTTTACATTTCAAAGAGATATTCCCAGAATCTTGAGAAAAATATTTCTGGGTATTAAAGCTAGCAAGAGACTTATTAAGCTTTAAATAAGATTTGCATTCTTTTCAGAGGCAGAAAATGAATTTACAGTTGCAAATTTAAAGTATATGCTCTGTAAGAGGGGAGAAAACTCTTCCCTTGTTTTCAACAGGGAGAATGTAGCTCCTGATTCTTAATTCACATTTGGCCTTCCACCACAAATAAGTGGAGACACACTGTTCCATCAGTTGCTATAGCCTTCTCAAGGTTCACTCTCTTCATTCATTCCCTTCCCTCAGGTTAAAGTGTAGCTTCTCATGGTAGGATCATCCACAAACTAAAAATCATATAGTTAAGCCCCATCACCACTCTTTACCTAAAAGACTAGAGGGACGAAAAAGAGAAAAAAAATACACAGGATGTGCATTATATACATAAAACATTCATTGCTGTCACTTTCCTCCTTTCTGTGATTGATCAAAAAATTGCTTTTCATTCATCAATATTAGTTTTAAGTTTTCATCGTAAATAACCCTAGTGCTGTTTGAGTTTCATATTTACATTTTTGTTTTTTTCTTGAGAAATCATGTTCTCAAGAAATTTCATTTCCACCTTAATTTCTTCCTTGACCCAATAATTATTCAGCAGTAGGTGGTTTAATTTCCAGGACTTTGTGTAGAATGGAGTTTCTGTTGGAGTTGATTTCTAATTTTATTCCACTATGGTCTAAGAAGATACATGGTATAATTTCTATTTTTTTTTTTTTAATTTGTTGAGACACATTTTGTGGCCTAAGATGCGATCAGTCTTGGAGAATGTTCTCTGTGCTGATGAAAAGAATGTATATTCTTCAGTAGTTTGGGGGTAGAATCTTCTGTAAAAGCCTGGTAGGCCCATTTGCTCTAGGGTACCATTTAAGTCTAGTGTTTATTTGTTTTCTGCTTGAAGGACCTACCCAGTTCTGTCATTGGGATATTAAAGGCCCGGGCAATTACGATGTTGTTGTTTATCACTTTGTTTAGATTTAGTAGCGTTTGCTTTAGGAGTCTGGGGGCACCTCTATTAGGTGCATAAATATTTACGATTGTTATGTCTTCTTGATGAATTGCTTTCTTTATTATTATATAATGACCATCTTTTTCTTTACTATTGTTAATTTGAAAGTCTATGTTATCTGATATGAGAATGGCTATACCTGCTTTCTTTTGAAAATATTTACATGAAATACATTCTTCCATCCCTTAACCTTGAGTCTGAATGAATCCTGTGGGCTAGACATGTTTCCTGGAGACAGCAGATACTTGGCTTGTATATATTTTTTCCCATTCACCAGCCTATGTCTTTTGAGTGGAGAATTCAAGCCATTCAGCTTTATTGAAAGAATTGATAAGTGAGATGCATTTCTGTTCATCCTGTTTGGTAGAACTTTATTGCTTTGTTTTGCCTCTTGAACCATTATTTTTTATATGGACTCTGAGCTTTAGCTTTTGGGTTTTTTTATACTGATGAGTTTATATTGTGTCCATTAATGTATAGTGTAGATCTGAATACTTCCTGCAGGGCAGGTATGAACTTGACAAATTTCCTCAGTGTTTGCTGGTCTGAAAAAGCATTTCTCTCTCATATAAGAAACTCAGTTTTGCAGGATATAAATTCTAGGCTGGCCATTATTCTGTTTAAAAAGACTGAAGATAGGGCCCCAATTCCTTCTGGCTTGCAAGGTCTCAGTTGAGAAGTCTGCAGATAGCCTGATGGAATTTCCATTCAAAAGATTCCTAGAACCAAATCACAAGGGGACACAAGTTATTGAAATATGTGGGATTAAGAAAAAGTAGTCTTAAGGGAAAATTCATAGCTTTAATTGCCTATGTAAAAAAGAAAGATCACAAATAAACAATCAAATAAATTGTTTTAAGAACCTAGAAAAGGAAAAGCAAACCAAATCCAAACCTAGCCGAAGAAAAGAAAGAACTAAGGTTAGAGCAGAACTAAATGAAATTGAAAATAAAAAAAATATACAGAAGATTAATGAAACAAAAAATTGGTTCTTTGAAAAGATAAACAAAATGAATAGACCTCTCACTAGATTAACCATAACTAGAAAAGAAATGACCCAAATAAGCACCCAGATTCATAAAAAAAAAAGAAACTACTAGATCTAAGACATAAACAACAATACATTAATAGTGAGCTACTTCAATACCTCACTGACTGTATTAGACAGATCATTAAGACAGAAAATCAAAATAGAAATATTGGGTTTAAGTTGGACTTTAGACCAAATGTATTTAACCATCATTTACAGAAGATTCTACTCAACAAACACAGGATATACATTCTTTTCATCAACATATGGAACATCATCAACATACATCTTTTCCAAGATAGACCATATGTTAAGACATAGAACAAGTCTCAATACCTTTTAAAAAATCAAAGTCATATCATTTCTTGAATTATGGGGCAATAAAACCTCAATACCTTTTAAAAATCAAAGTCATATCATATCTTGAATTATGGGGCAATAAAACTAGAAATCAATTTCAAGAGGAACTTCTGAAACTCTACAAATGCATGACAATTAAACAACCTAGTCTCAAATGATCTTTGAGTCATCAATAAAATTAAAGCTGAAATAAAAAAAAAAGTAGAAACAAATAAAAATGGAGACACAACATATCAAAATTTCTAGAATACATCAAGAGCAGTGCTAAGAAAGAAGTTTATAAAGTTAAATACCTATATAGAAAAAAAAGAAAAAGAAAAATCACAAATTAACAACCTAACATTGAACAGCAATGACCTAGAAAAACAAGAACAAACCAAATCCAAAGCTAGCAAAAGTCTATTTCTTTTAGACTTTTTAGAAATAAACAAAAATCCTAAACAAACCAATGATGAGTAATGAGATTGAATAAATAATTTAAAAATTTCCCACTAAAAAAGGATCAAATGGAATTCCTTCTAAACTATACCATATATAAAAAGAGCTGACACCAATCCTACTGGAAATGTTCCAAAAAATAGAGGAGTAGCAAGTCTTTCCTAACTACCAATCAATATTGCCCTGATATCAAAGCCTGGCAAGGAGAATAGAAAAAAAAAACTACATACTGATATCTTTAATCATAATGAGCATAGATGCAAAAATCCTCAACAAAATACTAGCAAACCAAATCCAAAAGCAAATCACAAAGATAATACACCACCAACTGGGTTTTATTTCAGGGATGTAAGGATGGTTCAACATACACAAATCAATAAAGATGATCCACCACACAAACAGAATTAAAAACAAAAACTTTAATTACTTTAATAGATATACAAAAAGCATTTGATAAAATTCAGCATCCCTTCATGATAAAAACTTTCAACAAGCTAGACATAGAAGGAATGTATTTAAAAATAATAAATACCTTATATGACAAACCCACAGTTAATATCATACTGAATAGGAAGAACTTAAAAGTGTTCTTCCTAAGAACTGGAACAGAACAAAGATGCCCACTTTCACAACTCCTACTCAACATAGCACTGTAAGTCCTAGCCAGAATGATGAGGCAAAAGAAAACATAAAATGCATCCGAATTGGAAAAGAGGATGTCAAATTATCTCTGTTTACTGGTAAAATGATCTTACCCCTGGAAAACTCTAAATACTTCCCTAAAAGAATCCTAGATTTGATAAATTAACATAGTAAAGTTTCAGGATATAAAACCAATGTAGAAAAATCAGCATCATTTTCATACACCGATAACAATCGAGCTGTGGACCAAATCAAGAAGTCAATTCCAGTTACAATAATACAAAAAATAATGAAATGCATAGGAATGAAATTAAATAAGGAGGCGAAAAAATATCTTCAAGAAAAACTACAAAACATTGATCAAAGAAACTTTACTTGACACAATCAAGTGGAAAAACATCTCATACTCATGAATTGGAAGAATTAATACTGTTAAAATGATCATACTTCCCAAAGAAATATACAGATTCAATGCAAGTACCATCAAAACGCCAATGCCATTTTTCACAGAATTGGAAAAAACAATCCTAAAGTTCACATGGAACTACAAAGAGCCTAAATAGCTAAAGCAAACTTAAGCAAAAGAAACAAAGCTTTAGACATAATATTACCTGACTTGATAAAACTATAGTAACAAAAACAGCATGGTACTGGTATAAAAGTAGACAACAGATTAATTAAACAGAATAGAGACCCGTGACATAAACCCACATACCTATGGCTAAAAAATCTCCAACAATACCAATTAAAACATACACTGGAGAAAAGACACCCTATTCAGTACATGGCGCTGGTAAAATTATAGAACCACACGTAGAACAATAAAACTGGATTCTTATCTTTCACCATACACAAAAATTAACTCAAAATGGCTTAAAGACTTAAATGTAAGACCCAAAACCATAAAAATTCTAGATTAAAACCTAGGGAAAACTTTTCTGGATGCTGGCCTGAAACAAAGAATTCATAAATAAGAGTTCGAAAGAAAATTCAACAAAACAAAAGTAGACAAATGCGAATTAATTAAACTAAAAATGTTTTGCACATTAAGAGAAATAATCAAAAAAGTGAACAGACAGCCTAAAGAATGGGAGCAAATATTTGTATACTATGCATCTGACAAAGGATAAATATCCAGAATCTACAATGAAGTTAAACATCTCAACAACAAGAAACAAATTCCCCGTTAAAAAGTAGGCAAAGGACATGAACACTTTTCAAAAGAAGACAAAAAATGGCCAAGAGCCATATGAAAAAATGTTCAACATCACTTATAATCAGAGAAATGTAGATGAAAACTACAGTGAGATACCATCTTATACCAGTCATAATGGCTAATTTTAAAAAGTCAAATAATAACAGATGTGGGTGAGGGAATGCTTATACACTGTTGGTGGGAATGTTAATCAGTACACCTTCTATGGAAAACAGTATGGAGACTTGTCAAAGACCTAAAACTAGAACTACCATTTGATCCAGTAATCTCACTACTTGGTATCTACCCAAAGGAAAATAAATCACTATATCAAAAAGATAATTGCATTTGTATGTTTATTGCAGCAGTATTTACAATAACAAAGGTATGAAATCAATGCAAGTGCTTATCAACAAATGCATTTATAAGAAAATGTACTTTATATTTTTATATTCACACAAACACACACACATATACACAATGGAATACTACTCAGTCATAAAAAATAATGAAATAATGTATTTTGCAGCAACACAGGTGGAACTGGAGGGCATTATCTTATGTGAAATAACACAGAAATAGAAAGTCAAATACTATATTTTCTGACCCATACATGGAAGCAAAATAACATGCACAAATAGTCATAGACAGTGGAATAATAGACATTGGAGACTCAGAAGGGTGCACGGATAAGAGGGGGGTCTGAGAGGAAAAGTACATAATGATAATGTGCATAATTTGGGTGATGGTTACACTAAATTCCAGACTTTACCACTACCCACTATATCCATGTTTCAAAACTGCACTACACTCTCTAAATCTATACAAATCAAAAGACATAAGAAATTAAAAAAAAATCATTTTGAATTCACCACATTTGTCCAACTAAGCAATTAGGGCCATGCAAGCTTCAAGTTTCTTTTTCAGTTGCCCCTAAAATAGAACTCCCTTCAAAACAATGAAACTGTTTGCATACACTTAAATTACATGGTGCAGTGAATTTTTAAATATAACATATTTTGTGTTATTTTAGAAACAAATATAATAATGTCATTCAATCTTTGTAAAAATTAATTCATTTGGGAATGGAAATGCACTATAAAAGGTCTCAGATGTCTCCACCAGTGTCTAAACTTACAGAGATCAGTGGTTTGATCAGTTATTTCATTACAATAGGAAAATACCTATTTATACTAGAGTTATAATTCTCCAATCTGCATTTAAGATCTATAAACACCATTCAGTATCCTTACTTCAATCTGAGATCATCAAATTATGGTTCAATGCTTCATTATGAAGTCTTCTTCCTGTGTCTTTCACAGCTTAGAAAGCCTAAGATCTCATTGCCACAAGTCACGTTTTTTTCCGGGTGCTTTTCAGGCTGTTCTTGTTTTCATCCAAATCTCTCTAAATAGTCTGAATTCCATATTTTCTCTTCCTCAACATATCATTTACATATTAATATCATTGACAGAGATATGAAATATGTCCCTTCTGCTAATATCACCAAAACTCTACGTTTTGTTATATCAGTGTGCCATTATCTGCGTATAGTTGCTGCATTTGATAGCATTGATCATTCCCTTTCTCTAACGTTTTCTTCTTTGTCATCAACAGCACTATGCTAGTTTTACCTATCAAGCATTTAACAGTGAAGAAATAATCTCACCAACATGGATTCATTTGGGATAAAACACAAAGTTTTAACTCTATTCACTACCCACTCTTCTCTGCCCCAAATTGTTAACTGTCCTCTAAAAATGCCAAGATGAAGCTGCATAGTGGCTAACATAGGGAATTTGGAGTCAAGGAGCATAGGCTTTAATTATGACTCTGCCACTTGCTAGCATATGTTTAAGAAATTATCTGTATTTCAGTTCTCTTGTCTGTAATATGGATAGATATGAGGATAAAATAGAGATATTTAAGAAAATTTTAGCACATTTCCTAGGACACATTTATTTCTATTTCATTTGGTTTTGAGGAATTCAATGATACAATATGTCATAAGAAATTAAAATACCGCTTGGCATATAGTAAGCATTTCAGGGTTGCTAAATGCCAGGTGGACACGGCTTTAACAAATGAATAGCTTTCCCAAAGGATACATTGTTCATGATATAAATGACTATCATAAAAGAATATTTTGTTTTCAATCCTGAACAGAAGTATGAAGTATAAATGACAAAGTTGACAGAATTTTGATACAATATTCAATATAAATATCTGATATTTGGAAACGGAGCAACAAGGTGAAAAGCACAGAACAGTTTTACCTGAATACACTGATTACTAAGAGGTGAATCTGAAATTAAGCAATATATATGCTGTTTTATTTATTTTTTCTTAAAAAGTAAATCCTCAGGTCCTTTCTGTAAGTCAGGAGTCTCCATGATTTAATAATTCTTACCAAACTACTACTGCATGTTCACAGTTTAGTATACATTGGGCACCACCACCTCCCCAACACCAACTGCAATAAAGATTTTAAAAATAATAACACCATATTATCTAAACAAAGTGAAAGGTGCCATAATGAGACTAAAAATAAAATAGGAAATTCCAGAACATAGAAGAGACCAATGTTTCTGAACCAAAAATAAAAAATCACACATACAAACACACACACACACACACACACACACCAGTCATTGTAATTCCAAGTGTTTGGTTCTGTGATCTCTCATCTTTGAATGACAGCACAAATCTCTCTGGCATCTGCATATGTGAACTCTTCTTATTGACCTCAGTAAACCACCAGGCCTTCATTATGAAAAATATTACTCCAGGGTACATTGACTACAGTGTAGCTATTAACACTTGATTATGGGTTTTAGGAATTGTACTTAGAAGCTTCAATACATTATTGATCACACTATTTTATTTGTTCATGATTTGAAATATGAATTTGCTTGGGATTCTAGACAGGGACATTTTAAATAGTCACATCTTTGGCACTCCATTGCTGTTTCCATAGGGATTTTCTGTTTGGTAATTGTATAAAAATTGATTTACTCTACAGTTAGTGAAGCTACCCTCTTTGCTCAAAGGGAATACGGACTTATAGGAATCTTTTATTATGTAGCTCAAATACCCAACATTTTATATACTTACTATTTGTTTAATTTTAGTTCCAAGAAAATTCATGCTCTCTACATAGAGGATATGTAGAAGACTCTTTTTCTTCTCTCAGTGGGTATCAAGCCTAGTTTACCAGTAACACAAATTAATGTCTTTAAAAATTCATAATACTATGTCCAACTTCTTTGTTAGTTTTTCTTATTTGTACTAATGATGATATAAGGAAGAGGAACGGAGATCTATATTCTCCAACAATATAATTAGGACCAGCTTAATTTTATAAACTAATGAATAGGTGCCTAAGTCTTGATTATTTCCAAATGTTATTTTGGCAGTGTCATGTTTTTTAAACATTCAGTTATTCACATATTGGTTTGTTTTAATCTTAAAATTATTTTCATAAATTTATTCACAGCCAATTCCTTAAACATTATCATACATTCTTTTCTGGGTGCTGAGAGTATATCTGCTGAAAACAAAATTACGTGTGAATAATTTTCTTGACATGGGTTTAGAGATGCAATTCTTCTATCAATTTTCACAGAAATCCTAGAGGAGTGAACTAAGCAATGTCACTCTTGATTAGGGGATTGAATATGGCTTTTGACTATAATCCATCCTAGTGACTTCATAAAATATACTTCTGCAGGATGTTCACCAATAAATCTTTTATTTGCTAAAGAATTCTAAGCATTTAATTTACATTAATCTGTGCAGGGATGACCTGCAAGGTATAGTTAAATACATTACTAATCTAAAAATATTGCTTTTTTTCATTTTTGCCTTATACTCAGTTTTTGAGAAATAGTTTTATAAGTAAATAAGCAGAAATATTCTATTTATCATCAATTGTCACAATTTCTCTTTCTGGATTATTTGGAGTTCTATATCTATTACAAAATTATTTTATAATATACTCCATAGAAAGCATACATTTTACCATAGATAAACATTGCCAGAAATATAGCTTTCACAACCCAAAAGTAATTGAAAGATGATACTTAATCACATATCTGCTTCCCTATTTATTTGATATCCTATTTTGTTTCCTTGTGTGCTTTCCCATTTCTTTAATAACAAGAGAAGTGACAGTGAAGAAAAAAATATATATTGTTAAAATATATTCATTTAAATAAACTATGAAGAAAAAAGCAGACAATTTTGTCCTTTCATCATTCATTGTACTACTCATTTTGTTGTTAAGAGCCCTATTGGTTGTTAAGAGCCTACTTAGTCTAGGGCACTCGATAGATACACAAGAAGATGCAAAATCAAGTATTGTTTCTAAGGAGATTCAAAGTTTGGAAAATCTAAAACTGTAACATTTATTATAGTTTTTTATGGTGAAAATTAAAGTAAGAAGGGGAAAGAATGTTTTGACCTTTTTTATGTAATAAAATACAAGAAACTCTTGGTATCTATTGGCGTTCTTAGACCACTCCCATTCCCCAAGATTATCAGCCACCATTGAACCCTTAAAACAGTCTAACTTAAGCAATATTGGGTGACATACAATTTGCTAACAGCAAAAGTATTTTGGGGCCATTTTAACTGATTTTTATTTCTTCTCTTTCCACAAAGGATGCTTAGTAAACATGTCTCGCTTGTGAATGATGTCTGGTAAAATCAAATTTAAGGGTAAACTTAATTAGGTCCACAGATGGTGAAACATAATTGATGATGATATGTCAATATAAACTGGAAGTAACTGTTTCTAAAACTGTGTCTACACTAGGAACAAAATAACAGCATTTCCAAGCACTGTATTTTTAAAGAGTGATGCAGTTAATTTCTAATTTCATTTGAGATATTCTAGATTTGAGAAACTCTTTGGTTTCTTTTGTTAGTTTTTCCTCAATACAATAGATGTTTTGTTTTATATTTGCTATAAGAATAAAAAAAGAAAAATGATTTTTCATGTAGGGAATATAGAAGCTGCTCTTCTTATAAAACTATCTGGGGCACTACCACCTGGGCAAGGGAGAAGAAAAAGAGTATATGGCCTTTCCTTTGTATGATTTTGTGTCTGCTGTAATGAAATAACTCTGATTTTGTGATTCTCTATACCTGTGGTCACCCCTCATTCGTATATGACAAGATGTGTGTTAGGATGAAACAAGTGCTATTAGATGAAAAATGACCAGGCAAAATCTTTAAGAAATGAAATATCAAAATAATTTTTAAAGTTTTGTGTGCAGTGGACTTCTACATTTACTACAAATGAGGATATGGCACTTTATACTTAGAAATGCAATTAATCAGATTAGGAAAACCATAGCAAGCTACCAATTACATAAATAAGAATACCAAATCTTTCCAAGAAAAATACATAATATCTATAGTGGAATAAATTAGTTATTTATTGTTTCATTTAATTTTAGGTATATTAAACTATCTTTATTATTTACTAAAAATATTAAATAATTTTCCTAATATAAAATATTTCATAATTTATAAAATAAGTCATAAAAAAGATTTGTTACAGTGTCAGTTTCAACAATAATAATGATAATAGCTATAATAACAATAAAATACTGGCTTCCTTTGTTTTGCTTTCTATTATACTCAACACATATTGTTCTATTTAAGTATACAAAAATATTGTCGAGTTTATTGCTACTCATATTATAAGTAAAGAAAGTAAAGTTCAGAAGACTAGTAACATTTTTCAAGGAAACACAAGGGGAAAGAGAAACTAAGATTCACATTTAGTCCTTTCTGTTCAAAGCAGTATTTCTTTAAAGGATCATGTTTCCATAAATTTAGAAGAAAGTACATGCATTGATTGGGATTGGTTACTAAAAACAGTTGTCTAAAGCAGTGGACATACATTAAGCTATTTTTTTCTTTTAAAATATTCTATCTTTCTATCTTTCTATCTTTACCTTATGTGGCATAAGGTACACAATACATCTCATCTTTATCTAGTGTATACACCGACACACGCCATACACAGAAATATTAAAAAATAAATACATTTAAACAATTCTTTCAATAAACACAGAAGAATAAAATTAAGTGAAAGTTTTGAACTGTTAAGAGAGAAAATGTGATTTCGTGTGCAATTCTGTCATTGTCTTCCTTGAAATTATATTATGCAGGTTACCAATGCTCTAAGAGAGATTTTTCTTTAATTAAATGCCCTGGTTATCTTTGTCAAGGTGGAATGCATTAAAATTTGAGGAATAAAGATATTGACCATCTGTGTCTATTTACCATTTCAAAAATAGTTCAAAATCTGTATGAACATCAGGGAACCCATGGCTAAACTTCAGTTACTCAAATTTTCGTTTCTTTATACTCTCTTTTCTAAAACTTGCACTGCTATCTTTTTTTATATTTATATCGATATTTCTCCCTTTTTTCTCTTTTTTCTCCATGTGAAACTTCAAAATATTTGACTATTTTATTCATTCACCTTTATCCATTTACATAGTCTGGTTGAGCCTCCTGGAATACTACAATTTTGAGGAAATAAGCAGAAAAATATTGATGCATCTATATACCAAATCAATCAATGTAAATGAGCCAGTACAGAATAAATCAAACCAAACAATGTAAATTTACATTTTTGTGGCTGAAATGCTTACTTTTATGTTACTTTATCTTTTGAGTTTTTACTGAAATTTATATGCATATATGTTTATAAATACACATGTATATGCATGTTTATGTATATACATATGCATGTGTATTCTTTATATATCTATTATCTTTCATCAATCATCTCCAGAAGCCAACTCTATAAAAAGTTTGTCAACTCAGATTTTATTTGTTTAAATAAGTAGGTTGGTGCATCTATACTGTCATCAGTTTTTTAATAAATTTCTCAAAGTGATTCATAACAATTGAATGTATTACAAGAAGAGTTAAATGCTTCTGAGAGATCTAAAAAAAGCTTATCTAAATTATTGGGGCTGGGAATGTTTTGGGAGGTTCTACAGATATTTGTATTAGGTCTGTGGAGGGCAATGGCATGTAGGAGTAGAAATTCTTCATTAATGATATTAATTTATCCCAAATTAATAGATATAAGAAAAAAATATTGAGTAAATCGAATAGCAAATGGAAGGTGGGAAAGAAACAGATGAGCAAAAGCTGTGGTATCTGTAAAATATTCAGACATTTTAAGAAATAAATAAAGATCTGTTGAGAATCTGTCACTGCAATTTCCCTTTATCTGCTCTGCTTTTGCATTCGCCATTGGTATCACTATTAACACAATTCTTCTAGTTGGCAGTTATGTTTATAATTTGTTAATACACCTTACTCATTCAAACATCTTCAGTGACAGATCCCATGCTAGTCATAGACCAACATTGCTAAGAAAATAACAATATTATTAAAAAGTATCAAATTTGTGGTAATCTTTATTAATGATTTTTATTTTGTTTTGTTTTTGTGGGAGTGGGCTTTGATGATCTTTATTCAATCAGGGTCATTTAAAAGCAAAGTCCAGATTCTTTCAAACACATTTAATTATAGATATTTTAATTAATCTTTATCTCTTCCCTCTCTCTTCAGTCCCAACAATCTGTACATAATATATTTATTTCAAAAAGTACTTGAGCTGCTATCACTTCTTTAATTTATAATTCTAGCATTCCAATTTAAATACACATTTTTGATACTTAGATTTTCACCTGTCATCCTTTCTTCCACCATCATAAACGTCATCCCTCCTGTATTAAAATACATGAACATATTGACACGCCCCATCCCAGCATCTCCTTATTTTATTATCCCAGATTTAATGGGATCCCTTTATATCTACCAATTTCATGGATGTCTACTGTCACCTGTCACACAGACACCATTATTTTCTCACATGCTCTGCCCCATGTTCATTTTTCCAAATTTGTATTTTAGTGTATGTATTCACCTAATAGTTTTTGAGACTCTGCTATCTGCCAGGTACTGTTTAAGGGGATATATTCAAAGATTAACAACACATGTTTATCCCTTCTGTCAAAGGCTAGTATGAGATATGGATAGGATAACACAACATAGTGTGAGGAGTATTGTAGGATGGAAACTCACCTCGCCCAGCCTGGAAGGGTTCATGGTAAGTTGATGTACAGAACGTGCTTTCTATGCTGACAAGTGAAGGGTAAGGAGGCAAAAACCTGAATAACAGAATAGGGGTATCATTTGAATAGCAAGGAGGAAATATCAGAGCGTATTAGAAGCACAGATAACTAAATGTGCAAATGTGATTTCTTTAGTCATTCATTCATTCGTCAGAATATCATTAGACACTGACTACTTACTATATTCTTAGGAATAGGCATTTGACACTATAAACATATATCTTTCCTTTTAAAGTATGTAAGTGAATTAAGGATTTGTTTATAAAGTCCTACCAGAAATACCTAACAAGTTGTCTAATTATAAGCTATTTATAATTTTTACATCACACTTCAGTGACTTTTTGGAAATGTTTTAATTGTATATTTTTTTTGATTTATTTCTCATTAACTTCATACTTTCAACACTGATGTAATAGAAACTTTTATACTTAGACTTTGTGCATTCTTTCTGGGTCATGATTTGGTTTTTGCCCTGTAGTCTACACACACTCAGTGGGGTTTACAATGAGCTCTTCCTTCCCAGTGTGCCAAGAAACACCCAGAGACTAAGCAGGCCTACTGGAGAAGGGGAAGAACATATATTTACTTACCTCATTTTATTACCTTTCATTTGCTATTTGGTATACTCCATAATTTTTTATCTCATAATATCTATTATTTGGGGATAAACTGTAGATATCATTTTAGAAGAATTTCTATTTCTACATGCCATTGCCTTACATGAACCCAACACAAATGTCTACAGACCCTCCCAAAACATTCTCAGCCTCAACAATTTGGATAAGATATTTTATATAGTTCAGTGCATTTAACTCTATTCTTTAAAGATATTCAGTTGTTATGAGCCACTTAGTGGAAATCTATTAAAAAACTCGTAGCAGTGTGGAAGTACCAATCTACTTATTTAAAAAAATTGATTTGACAGACTCTTTAGAGAGTTGGTTTATAAAGATTGATAAAAAATAATAAAGATAGAATATAAATACATACATGTATATACACACAACCATATGCATGTATATTTATAAATATATACATACATATTGATTTCAGTAAAAATAATCCAAAAGATAATATAAAATAAAAATAAAAATTTTAACAACAAATTGTAAGTTTATGCAATTCACGAATCCTTCATAAGCTGTTTTTTCCCAAGAAGAATCTTTTATTTGTACCTCATGATACTCTTTCCCCTCTTTCTTGACAGAGCACGTGCACTTAGAGGTCATATCACATACTTCTAACTTTAAACTTTCCCTTTTACCTGTAAATGGATTTTTAAACATTTTATTAGCACTAGTGGTTTTGTCATGCATCCTTATTTTAGGAAAAAGGTATCACCACTTTAACTCTGAACGTAAATTATTAAGAAATAATTCTGTCATTGCAACTCTTTTTGAATAATAGAAATGGGATACTGAGAGTCTCAGCATACATTTGTCCACTCCAAATAGGCATACCACTTTTATTTGTTGTTATTTTATTTATTATTATTACTATTATTATTTTTGAGACAGTCTTGCTTTGTTGTCCCTACTAGAGTGCAATGGCCTCATTGTAGCTCACTGCAACCTCAGACTCCTGGGCTAAAGCGATCCTCTTGTCTCAGCCTCCCGAGTAGCTGGGACTACAGGCATCACTATACCCAGCTATTTTTTTTTCTGTTTTCAATAGAGACAGGTCTTGAACTCTTGAGCTTAAGCAGTCATCCCCCCTCAGCTTCCCAGAGTACTAGGATTACAGGGATATGCCACTACACCTGGTCTAATTATTATTGTTATTACCATTATTATTAATGCTCACTTCTACAGTGTTCATAATATAGAATATGACATATTGAATGCTGAGGGCTTTTGCACAAGTGATTCCTTGAAAATTTTATGTGTATCTACAGATATTTCTAAAATTTTACTAGCATTCTGTTATTTCCTACATAAAATGTTTCTTACGTGTGTAGACATTATCCTGGGCACTTAAAACCCAAGTGTCCATCAATACACGAGTGGATTAATAAAATGTGGTATATGTATACCATGGAGTACTATTCAGCTATAAGAAACAATGGTGATATAGTACCTATTGTATTTTCCTCAATAGAGCTGGAACCCATTCTACTAAGTATCCCAAGAATGGAAAAATAACCACCACATGTACTTGCCAGCAAATTGGTTTCACTGATCAACACCTAAGTGCACATATTAACAATTAACATTTATCAGGCGTCAGGCAGATGGGAGGGGGGAGGAGGGGATGGGTATATACATACATAATAAGTGCAATGCGCACCATCTGGGGGATGGACACGCTTGAAGCTCTGACTGGGGGCAGGGCAAGTGTAATATAACCTAAACATTTGTACTCCCATCATATGCAGAAATAATAAAAAAATTAAAAAGTGGAATAATTTTTTTTCTACAATTTGAAAGCAAACTGTGTATATAAATAGAAACAAATACTGGAAGTAAAGAAGAGTATTATTTAAAATTCAGATAACTTTTTTTGAAAGTATATAATGTCTTGAAAAAGATTCTTCTAAAGTTTAAAAAAGAACAAGAATATTTATGTGGGTTTTTAAATTGAATGTTGTGACTGACCCTGACTTTGCATTTAATGACTTATTCAACCTACTTATGAAAATCAGAAAACTACTTCAATTATTAAAAAAAGTAAACACCATCAAATACTCTTCTTTTCAATCCATAAAAAAATACTTCATGTTGCACGTTCTTTAAGAATTACTTCTTAAGAATAAAAAAAGAAAAATTAGCTATACAAATATGTAAAACCTACTAAATAGAAATAATTTTATAAATACTATATAACACTAGAGTATTAGTTTACAGATATGCATTATTAGCTTATTATAGATATACATTATCGTATTATCAGTAATTTGACAATAACTTGCTTTGCAAATTTAAAAATGCCACAAATTTTTCAAAATCTATTATTTTTCAAGTTTGTTCATATTTGGGCATATTTTTGCTACACGCTTTGCAATTGATTTTCTATATTCTCAAATAAAGTGACCTATGGCTCATTCTCACATATAGGAAACTATAGACACACTTTCACATTCATAACCACATATTGAATGCTATTTTTTTTTTCATTTATCTTGTGGGGACTTTTTTTTAGAAATCTGTTTTTATTTCTACATTGAACCAATTGAGTTCTAAACTTGCTGAACAACTATCATATTCAGATTTTGTTCTATCTTTCTCCTGGTTTGCTTCTAACGTTTTAAAAAAGCAACTGATTGAAATATAAATTATAATAAAATGCAATTTATCATTATTGTGAAGATTCCTGAGTTTTGACAAACATATGTAATTTCTATAACAGTCAACATATAGAACATTTCTATTGCCCTGAAAGCTCCTGGAGCCAATTCCGCCTTCCTTATGACAGAAAAATCACTAATTTGACTTCTATCACCTTAGATTAGTGTTATCTATTTGAAAAAATCATATAAACGAAATTGTATAGTTATGTAATGGTATTATACTTTAGAAATTAATTCATAATGATGTGATATCAGTAGTTGTTTCTCAAAATTTAATGCCTGTATAGTATTTCATTTTATGTGTATACCTAGATGTGTTCATTTATTCTCCTATTGTGAACATTTAGGTTATTTCCAATTTACCACTGTTAAGAGTAAAGCTATTATGAATAACTTTTTACATGCTTTTTGTTAACATGTTTTTATTTACTGTGGTTAAATATTTATGACTGGAAATGCTGTAATACATAGTAAGTATATATTTACATTTATAAGAAACTGTCAAATTGCTTTCTATTAATTATCACACCATTTTATATTTACAACAGCAAATTAGGAATATCCTAATTGTTTCCTATTCTTACCAACACTTGGTATTATCCATCTTTTTTAATTTTAGCAGTTATGGAAAGTAGGTAGTGGTTTCTTAATGTGATTTTAATATGCATTTGTGTTGCCTTTATGACTAAAATATTGGTCATTTTTTTCCTGTACATATTAGGTATGTACATGCGTGTGTGTGTGTGTATGTGTATGTTGTTTAGATACAAGTTCTTGATCGCGTATATTTACTAAATATATATGAATAATTTATTAAATTATTCCAATGTGGCTTGCCTTTTCATTTTCCTTTAATAGAGGCTTTAGAGGTGCAATGGTTTTTACTTTAATAAAATCCATGTTATCAATTTTGTTCCACTTTAGTGATTTTATTGTGTTTATGCATACATATGCATTGTATAGGTATATATGTGGATATATATGCATATATGTATTAATATATGCCTGTATGCTTATATATACACATATACACATACATATACATGTGTATATATGTTAGCTTTCAATGGTTTAATTGCCATTCACTTAGGACTTGTTTAATTTGGAAGCTTTTTATTACCACATCTTAAACTGGCCTCTGCATTTCAATACAATACATGAGAACCCATTTCAACTATTTGTTCTGTAAAATGAGGATTATGATAATCATTTTGTAGGATTTTGGGTATTATTGAGAAATTTCATATAAAGTGCTTTGAAAACAATCTGGTACATAATAAGCACTAAATAGATATTAATTATTATTATTACTAATTTAGCCAAAAATTCTGAGATTAATACACTGAAATTTGTCAGCACATGTATTTACAATTATTAGCTGACATATTTGTAACACTGACCATATGTAGAGAAAACCAATAGATTAATGTGGCAACACAGTCTTTAATCAGTTCTTATAATAATTTTAACAAAGCATGGGCAATATATAAATGCTGAAAACTACAGAATTTTGATAAAGTAAATTTAAAAAGAATCAAATAACTGAATAGATAAACTATCTTCATGGAACAGAAGACTCAAAATTTTTAAAACTCAATATTTTCAAATGTTAATTTTCTCCAAATTTACTTGTAGTTTCAAGATCCTAACAGTTTTTTAGGAATAGAAATTAGCAAGCAGATTCTAAAATTTACATGTAAAAGTCAAGGGGTTAGAGTAGCCAATTTTCATAAAAGGAAGAACAAAGTTGGAGAACTCACACATCGAACATTATGATTTACTTGTATATAAAGTAAGATAGTAATCAAAGCTAATTAGTATTGGCATCAGGATAGACATATAGAAAATAGAACAGAATAAATCATTCAGAAATACTATAACACATATAGTCAATTTCTTTGGTGGGGAGAAGTAGTAAGGTAAAGTAATTGATAAAATTATAATCTTTTCAAGACAACACAAGAACAATTGCACGTCATAAGCAAAAATAAGAAATATATCTCATCTTTTACCACACATCAGTAAAAAACAAAACAAATTATAGACAAAGAGGTAAAACCTAAAATAAAAAAATTGAAAGAAATAAAGGGAAGAAAAATATTTATGACATTTGATCATACAAGAATTTCTTAGGACAAAGAAAGTACAATAAGTTAAAAAAAAGAAAAAAATTTTGATATATTGTGATATATTGAACATCTTCAAAATTTTAAATTTCTGCTCTCTAAAGCCACTGTTAAGAAATGAAAAGACGAACTGATCACAGGATGAACATATTTCCAAATCACGTATCTAATAAAAAATTTATATGTAGAATTTTAAAAGCTTCTACAGTGATATAATAAGAAAGCAAAAAAGTTATAAAAATTGGGCAAAGGTTTAAACAGACAATTCATGAAAAAAAAATAGATTTCAAATAAGCACACAAAAATGTTTTCAAAATACTTGGTTATCAGGTAAATAAAACTTTAAAAAATAGTGAGACATCATTAAACATCACTAGAGTAGCTAAAATTAACAAGAATAAGAAGATAGATCTTGAAAATATTGTAAATAAAAGAAACTAAGTATGAAGGGATCTATACTATATGATTCTATTTATATTACATTCTGGGAAATGAAAAATTATAGGTATAAAGTCATATTGAGGGTTGCCATGAATTGAGAGTGGGAAGAAGATATTTGCTACAAGGGTACATGAGAGAACTTTCTGGATTGCTAAAAATATGGTATATCCCAATTATGATAATTGTTTTGTACCTATAAATATTTGTCAAAACTCACTGATCTTTCCATCTAAAAAGGGTGAAGATTACAGTAAGTACATTACATCTTGGCAAATCTGACTTAAAGAAATGTAAGTGAAATAGAGGCATTTATTGACAAACAAAAGTTAAGAAACTTAGCCTCCAGAAGACCTGACTGAATATTAACTTTTAATGGAATGAAATTTATCCCAGCTGGAAGTAAAGTTTTCATGCAAGAGGAAATGCGGAGTATGATATGGGTAAATATTAATATGTAAGTATAGTATATATAAATGAATATTGACAACAATAAATAAATCTATTCATTATATATAAATAAATATATAAATAAGTAAATATTTAAAACACAAAGCTAATTAGAGTTTCTTAAGAAACTTCTAAGAGAAATTTCTTAAGCAATTTATGTTAAATAAAATATAGGTATATGAAAGCAGTAACATGAAAAATTAAAAGATTTTAATTTTTAGAATTTTAAGGAAAGTAATATTCAACATAAATATAACAGATAATGAATATGATTTTATATTAAAAGTGAAATAAAGAATTGGTCAAACATTTCATAAGACCAGTCATTGAAAACCAAAGCTTTTAAAATGTTGACATATATTTTGAACTAGACATAATCTTCACAATATTTTCATATGTGCATATTTAAAATATATATATGAAAACAATATACACAGTATTTTTTAAAGCAGAAGCTCATAATATTATTTTAAAATCTATAAATTAGTAATTGGGTAAATTAAGTAACTGGAGTATTTCTATGTAATATAATGTTTGCTTGCCCATAAGAAAGCATTCTTTTTTCTACTTAGCATTGGCCATTTTTGTGGAATATGATAGGTCAAAAAATACGTGAAGGATGAGGAAAGACATAAATAATAAAACCCTGATAATGATGATGCTATTAAATATAAGGTAAGGTCAACAATATTTTTCAATGGTAGATGAATTCTCAAATTAATCATAATGCAGTCATTTCTTATCAATTTTTGCCTTGATATAAAGTAACTTATTATTTAATGGAAATCATCAATTTCATGTGTCTCTCAAAACTAACACTTTGGCCAAAATCCAAAATCTTTATTTTATAAAATGTATGATTTTACATTATTGAGAATAATTAAGATCATGACAAACAAGTACTCGGAGATAAAACTAGTTGAAGCCAGTGTATTTTAGATGAAGATCTGAAAAAATGGATGTGAAATCAGTAGAGTTCAAGGTAGTTTTGTGATGTATCATTATATATTACACTCTTGGAAAAGGAAAAAGATGTTTGAAACATGGGACCAGATTCACATTGATTCTTTTGGTGCTTCTGGTCCTATTCCAGTAACACATTAATGTGCACATCAATATCCATGCTGGGAAATAAGCATCATTTGTTTTCTATTTTCTCATATCCTGGATTTATCTATTCCCCATCATTTAAAAAACATTATTTTTATTATCTTATTTTACAGTTGCTAAAGACTCTTATGGAAATATTTTCAAATGAAAAAGAAAAACACAAGTTGTAATACTATTCAAATTCCAATACCTTTAAAATTTATAATTAGTGCTTTGAGTTTCATATACTATTATCTCTGAAACTTCAAAGTAACTTTAAATGATATGCAAGTGCCTGTAAAATACATTTACACTGTTTTCTCTGTCCTAGCAGTCCAAGTCACAGCCATTGAATGGGGACATTAATTAAAGTTTGAGTTGATATTGGATAAAATTGGCCTCTCTTCCTACCCATTCTTCTTGTTCCTTTTATGGCACCAAATAAAGAATTATATGAAGCTGAGATTGATTGTGCTGAATTGAGTTTTATGATTGATTAGCTATTATGTCCCGAGGCACCAGTGTTGGAGGAATAATTCAAATTGTTAACAATAACAGTAGTGAATGCTCTACAAAGGGACTAACATCAAAAGTATCCTAAGCATTCAGGATTATCTAACAGCCAAGACCATAACTATGATGTTAGAAGCAAAGTGATGAGCCATGATTCATGGAGTGAGTTAAAGACGTAGTGCTGAATTTTTTCCCAAGATGGCTGACTAGAGATGTTGGGTGCCAGTTCTCCTCAGAAAGAAGAACCAAAATTACAGTTGAAAATCATAACTCAGGTGAATAGAATGTCAAGGGTAGAGTGCTGGAGCCTAGCAGAGAACTCACAGGAAGAAGCTAGGGCACAGAAAAAGAAGGAAGCAAGAAGGTGGCACATATTGAGGAGGAACCTGAGGGACTTGGTATTTCATCAGAAGGGTCAGTGGGAATGATTTTAGCTCCCTTTTTCCCTCTGGCAGATCTCTGGTGTCCAAACTGTTAGAGAGTTCCTATGCTGTTGTGAACCCAACTACTGGTAGGCATGGCAATTTGAGGGACTTCTTAAGGGCATTATACCAGACTATCAGGTCATGCGGGGTCACTTCCCTTCCATCAGACTCAAGCTGTCATGTGGGTGCCATATTTGGAGCATATGGCACCCACTGAGGGACTATATCCTGCTCAGGGAACCTCAGCCCTGTGTCTCCACTTAACTGGAGCCTCTGAAGATATTCTCCCGAAGATAAAAGAGATAAAAGAGAGGTGCTTGGATTAAAGCAGCCATACAGTGTGGGGTGCAGGATTTCCAGTGGTCCAGCTGTTAAGGAGTGCTGCTCTTAAGGGAAGATATAGTGCAGCACACAAAGCGGCTACCCTTTGGGAAAAAGGAAACCAGAGAATACTCTTTCCTATGCCTGAGAGTTCCCTGCTTATGGGTAGAGAGTGATTATGACACTTCCAGTGAAGATGTGGGCACTCTGCTAGCCTCTCCAAGGGAAGATTGTAGTTTCATCTCAAATGCCAGACAGCCTCAGTGCTCGGACATGAACATGGAGAGGGGGATTTTTCTTTGTCTGCCTGATCTACTGGTGCAGACACGGTTGTTGCTGCTCCTGTGGGAGGTCAGTGTGGGTGTGTCAGAGGATGGACATTCTAGGGCTATTAGAGAATGGGCATTCTAGGGATGTTGGGGGCAGCTGTGTTCCCACTGGTGGTGGGCTCACCAGGCTTGGGCTTAAATAAAGGGTGGGACATCTCACTCTGTCTACACAGAGTGGCAACATTCCTTCAGCAAAGAGCAGAAGAGCCATAAAACTGTTTGGGACTGAGGACGACTTTCCACATTAAAGAGAGTTTGGTGATAAGCCATGAGTCAGTTGTCTTGCACAGCACTTAGCTAAGTTACAGCCAGGAGACAGACAGCAGTGTTTGTCCAATCTTAGTGTTCTTAATGCTGGGACAGGAGAGTGACAAGGAAGAGAAATGCATTCCTGCCTACCCAGGCTGTGGAGTTGGGGCAGCTGATCCCCCCACCATGGACACCTCAGTGCATTGCACCTGGAGCTTCCCGCAGCACCCCTACCAAGGCTAGTACTTGTATTAGCCATTAAAATATCCACAGGTGGGCTTTCTGCTTTGGCTCCACTCAGCTTTGTTCCTCCCTCAGGTGAGCAGGGAATGCAGGTCATTGCACATTCTACAGACCAACCCATTGCTTGAAGTAACAGAGATCTTCTCTCAGTAAACAAGGATGAAGCATATACCCATCTGCTGCTTCTTCAGATTCCTCTTATCCATAAGCACCTCTTGCTGGACTGGATATTGAAAGGCACAACCCAGTACAAAACATGATGACACAAGTACACAGTGCTGGGGAATGAGATAAGCTTTATGGGACTTCAGTCATCCCAGCCCCATGGGAGGCAATGAGCCTGCTCAGACATCCAGCGCATCACTAATAAAATAACGATTTGATAAAGCCACCACACAAAGACTGTCTATAACCGAGGAATGCATGCAAAGTATTTGCCACCGAAAGTACCCAGAACTAAAGTCAAATGACCCCATATAATTTGGATTATAGTCACATCATCAAGGGGGAAAATTTCCATTCCTGTCCAGATGAAAGTAAATTAAAAAATAAGAAGAGATAGTTCATCCATATGAGAAGGATGAAGAATTTCTGGAAGTATGAGAAAATAGAGTGTTATATCACCTTCAAAAGACCACATTAACTCTTTGGCAATGGATCTTAACTAAAATGAAATGTTTGAAATACCACATAAAGAATAAAAATATTGATTTTAAAGAAACAATGGAATCTAAGAGAAAGTTGAAAACTAATAAAAAGAAGTCAGAAAAACAACTCAGGATATGAATGAAAAATTTACTAAAGAGATAGATATTTATAAAACCCCCAGAAATTGTGGAAATGAAAGATTCATCAATGGAATTAAAAATATAGTCAAAAGCAATAGAATAGACCACGCAGATGTAAAAATTTCAGAGCTCAGACACAAGTTTTTGAATTAAACTGGCCAGACAAAAAAACAAAAAGAAAGAAAAAGAAATTTAAAAAGTGAACAAAGCCTTAAAGAATTATGAGATTATGCAAAACAAATCCTATAAATCATATGTATTCCTGAGGGAGAAGGCAAAGTAAAAAGTTTAGAAAACTTGCTTGAGGAAATAGTTGAGAAAAAAATCTCTACTCTTGCTAGAGATTTAAACATCCAGATACAAGACTCTCAGAGACCACCAGGGAGAAGCAGACTTTGCAATGCAGATAATAGGTGAACTCTGCGCAGAATCCCCAGGGAGAAGAATAAAGAAATGAACAGAAAAAAAGACTTCTGTATCTAAATAGATCATTAAAAGGGTCAACATTTAAAAATTCAGTATTTTATGTAACAGAATATATCTAATGGCTTACTGGAACATATCTGTTGAGGTAGATATTGTCCCTCAACTTGAATGATAGATTAAAGTATGGCAGTGTAAAAGAGTAAAGAGAATGTGAAGGCAAAATTGCACGTAGAAATGCCAAGCCCAGATAGTGCCAGTAGAGAAAGGTGAAGATAAAAGAGAGGTGACAAAATCTGGGAAGAGAGAATATGAAGCACTTAGAGGAAAATATAAATCTTAAACTGAAAGACTAGTTTTCCACTAATCCTTAAAATAGTGAGAACATAATAAATTAAGTTTCCATGAAGGCAAGACTCATTAAAACAAGTTGGATGAAAGAGGGTTACTCAAACCAAGGATGGATGTTAAAAACAGATTTCAGGAATTAAACATTTCAAGCAGCTTCTTAGAAGGAGAAAATGATGAAACACAGCTAGAAACGTTCTTAAGTGATTGAACAATGTGTATATGAACAGATGCAAATTCAGGTGGATATGATTTAGTCCAATTATTCTCAGCGGTTCATTTTTTTCAGTATGGGAAAACATACTATGATATTAATTTGTGTTAGAAGGTTTTACAGATATAGAATTCAAATTGAAATATGAATATTATAAGTTGAAATAAATATATTTTCATTGAGTCATTGAAAGTAGTCTATACAAAGACAAATATCTTACTGAAAGTATTAAGATACAGTCATGCAAATTTCCACTTCAAGTTATGATGGAGTAACTTGAAGGAGAATAATGCTTCTGAGAAACACTAGGAAAGCCATTTACTATACAAATCAAAACCAAACAAAACAAAATAAAAACAAGAAAACAATTCTGATCATAGGTTTTGGAAGAATGCTAGGACAAGTAGAAATTGAGAGACAAAGACCTCAGAGGGAGGGATGGAGTAGAGAGGTAAGCCAATATTTACAGACATCTTTTTTTATCCAAATGTTTTCCAAAACCTGGTTCATGGTGAAAGGCTGGGAATGCAGGGAAAATTATGATACAAAAAGTCAGGGAACCAGATTTGGTTATCAATGGTGTTAGAGTGTTAAACACGGCAATTCAGGACAGGCTCTCAAGAAAGCCAGGGAGTGTGTAAGTCGAGAGAAAAGAGGAGCAATGACATAAATATGACGAGTCTCTGGTTTTCTCCCTGAAAATGTGAATTATTCACCTACACAGAGCAGAAAAAATAAGAAGGTAAAAAGATGGTAAAGATCAGTACGGATATGTTTCTCAGTCTTATGTTGTTAAAATAACAGAAATGGAGTTTATGAGCTTCTAAGGTAGGGCCATAATAAACGCATTATTTTTGTTATGGAACAGCTGGATTGTTTCATACTGGGAGCAGGGATAAATGAAAAATAAAATTACCAAAACGATAGCTAAGACAAAGCATATGCAATGCTTGAAACTCAATAACAAAGACAGATTATGATTAATTGAAGATACATTTTCTAAATGTTAAAAGAATCACTAAAGACCCATAAAAGTTATTTATAATAGATAAAAAAACAAGACAGAATGAAATAATGTAAAATAATTATTTAAAAAAAGAAGAAAATAAGAAAAACGAAAGAATGAAGAACACATGGAAATAAGATATAAAGATGGTAGATATAAGTTCACTGATATAATTATGTTAGATGCTAATGGTCTAAAGCCCCTAATTTAGAAGTAGAGATTACATAAAAAAACAGACTGAAGTCTATGCTTCTGACATATATTTAGATACAAATAAGAGATAAGAATGGAAAAAGATACATCATATCAGCACTGGTCAAAAGAAAGCTCGATTGGCTATATTAATCTAAGAAAAGGTAGTTTTCATACCAAAAATTATTCGTAAAAAGAGAAAAGAGGGTCAATTCATAATAAAAAAGAGACCACTTCATCAAAATTATATAACATTCTTAAATATATAACAGAGATTGAAAAAATATGAAGAAAAAACAAATGGAACTGGGAACAAAAATAGAAAAACCTACAATAATACATTGCTGTATGATTCAGTGACAAAGCATGTCAGACAAATTAACTATATGAAATTAAATGAGGCCGGGCGCAGTGGCTCACGCTTGTAGTCCTAGCACTCTGGGAGGCTGAGGCAGGAGGATCACTTGCGGTCAGGAGTTCAAGATCAGCCTGAGCAAGAGCGAGACCCTGTGTCTACTAAAAAGAGAAAGAAATTAGCTGGACAACTAAAAATATATAGAAAAAATCAGCCGGGCATGGTGGTGCACCACCTGTTGTTCCAGCTACTCGGGAGGTTGAGGCAGGAGGATCACTTGAGCCCAGGAGTTTGAGGTTGCTGTGAGCTAGGCTGCCACCACGGCATTCTAGCCTGGGCAACACAGTGAGACTGTCTCAAAAAAAAAAAAAAAAAAAGAAATTAAATGAAAATAAAATACAACATATCAAAATATGTGGACTGCCAACAAAGTCAAAGTTAGAGGGTAATTTATAACAATATTTATATTAGAAATGAAGAAAGGTCTCAAACAAATGACCTCAGTCTAGTCTTAAGACTACAAAGAAAATAGAAAATTAACCAATGTAAAAAGAAAAAAGAAAAAGAAAAGACAGTAGCAGTGGGTGAATGGAAATCTGAAAAAATAAAAGATAAAATATATGAAACCAAAAACTTGTTTTTAGAGAAAATCTGTCTCCACAGTGATCAGGATAAAAACAGCCAAGACACAAATAACCACTATCAAACCTCAGAAAAATAGCATTCTTAATGATTCTTCTGATATTCAAAGAAATAATATATTTAATTTTATGCTAAGATATTTGAAAACTTAGGTGAAGTTGATGAGATATTAAAAAAGAAAGGCCCCCAGATCACTGCAAAACATAAATAGATAACCTAAATATCTCTATTTTTTAATAAAGAAATTGAATTTGTCGTAAACTTTCCCACAAATTAAATTCTAGGCTCAGATGGCTTAACTGGTCAATTCTATCAAATATTTATAGGAGAACTCATACCAATTCTCCCAAAATTCCTTTAAGAAAATTTGAAAAGGAGAAAATTCTTCCCCAGTCATTTCATTAGGCCAACATAACACTCATATCTACATCAGAAAAAAACACATTAGAAGAGAAAAAAGTATATACTAATATTCATCATGAACATAAATAAAATGTTTTATTTATCACATAAAACCCAATAATGTTCTAAAAGAAAGTTCATCATGAATAAATTGAGTTTATCCTAGAATGAAGTTTGCTACAATATCTCCAAAGTATGTCTGTATCATAAAATCTAGAATAAAACAAAAGATATGAATCTACTTTCTTAAATGACTTCATTTTGTCTGCATTTGGTTGCCTGATTTTTTTTTTAATTTTCACTTTAGATGACAATGAATTTGTAAAATAATGTCTACAGAGAGAACAGAGAGAAAATTCAAACTTGTCTTTAGCATGGTTGATTAAGATTGTTTATTAGTACTCATGGTTCTGAGAAATTTCAGCATTGAACTCGTGATTGGTAATGACATCTATACTTTTAGATCTGTCAAATGGGGAAAATCTTTAAATGTCTTTATTATGTCAGCTGAAAATTTTCAAGGTTTTGTGAACTAAAATAAAATCCTAAGCCCTGTGTAGACTGAATCAAAAGTATTCAAACTGTTCAAATCACGTTCAAAAAAGGCAAATGCCAAACTGTAACCAATTCAACTTTTCTGTGCATCACTTCTGTTTTCCGTTCCTTACTTCTGTTTTCTGTATGTCACTTTCTGTTATCTGTCCATTAGTCTTCAACTGCGTGGCACCACCAGTGCCTTTCTGAATCTATCCTGGTTCCAAGGCTGCATGATTCACAAATTATTCTTTGCTCCATTACACTCTGTTAAATTTAATCTAAGTTTTTTTCCTTTAACAACACATTCACATAATTTTAATTACAGCATATTGCTATAATTGTTCTAATTTAATATTGGTTATTGTTGTTAATCTCTTACTGTGACATATTTATAAATTAAACTTTATCATAGCTACATATATATATATATATATATATATGAAAAATCAGTAGATACAGAGTTTGGTAATATCTGCTAGCATTTTCAGGCATCCACTTGGAATATATCCCTTGTGCATAAAGGTAAATAAATATAATGTAACATATCTTTTGCAGATAAAGGGATATTAATCTAAATATAGATATTTATCTACATTATGATGAACAAAATCATATACTTAGGTGTGGGACTTCTGGGATGGCAGAGTCAATAGTTCAGCAGACTCTCTCCTCAGTAAAGCAATTTCACTAGTAGAAATTACAAAAATAAAGTCATTGAAAGTCTGTGGATATTGTACTAAGGGAATGTAGCAAATGGAGAATCATTCATTCAGTCTACGAAATTTTAGTGAGAACAGCAAGAGAGTCTGTGGTATGTGAGGCATGACCCACTAACTTATTCCCACCCAAATCGCTGTTATGTAAGCTTTACACGAGTCACTGCACTATGGGTTGGTATGACTGAGAAGCTGGGGTCTCTCCCTCTCCTGCTAACTTCCAGTCTGGTAGTATGATTTCACCCTGAGAAGGGCAGGTTTCTGACATTCTCATCCCCTCAGCAATGTGAAGCAAAAGCTCCTCTTCAGGCAGGTGCAACCTTGAGGATGGATTCTCCTGTTCCATTCTGTACTCACTTTTAGGGCAGAAGCTCTACATTACCCATAGCAGACTGAGATTCAGGGGTTCCAATCATTCTGGCTCCCAGATTGCTCGTAGGGCAGAGTTTTCACAAAAGGACAGAAAAGCTGAGAAGACCAAGGATCACCAGACCCTCCAGTTCATGGAGTGAAGGTATCACTCTGGTAATTGTGGGTCTCTGTCCTTATCTCCAGGCAGCAGAGGAAGGGTCCTGCCCAGGGGAAAGACAAAGAGCTTTACAGCTCTGCCTGAGGGGACTCAATTTATTTGGAACAAAGCTTAGAGATATCCTTGCCTCAAGGTGTTGTTTAAATCAATGGAGATCTTTTGGGTAGAACAATTAAGAGGCAGCTGGTAATTCCCTGGTCAAGCAGCTGAAAGTTTAATAGAGAAAACTGGGGAAAGTGATAGTCAAGAATAGACGTCCTGCGATCATAGTCAACTTTGAGGGGTTAGAAAGGATATACATACAAATTAAAGCTGCAGTTGGAAGCAACTGAAACAGGACAAGGGGGCAGACCTAAAAGCATTCCCCAAGCTGCACACAAGCTAATCAAAACAAGACAAAAACTAACTGAATGTAAGGAGTTTAAACAGAACCTCTGACCACACTGACTAAAATGAAGTACTCTGATCCAGGAGCAAGTCCTAGGAAGCCAGGCTTAAAAATAAAATTATATTCATTCATCACTGATAGTATAGAAGATTGAATGTATGTTCGTGGCTGAACCTTCTCATGAAACAGCAAGTGAAAGAAACTTCAGCTACTAGTCTCCGACTGAATGTAGGGCAAAAAGTAAACTCACTGAACTTTGATAGTAGCTTCCACAGCATACACATACCCAAATGCACAGCTTAAATTTTAACTGCCTAAGAGATTTTAGCACAACCTTTAATCAATATATGGCTTATAATAATCCAGTGGTGACACCATGGTAGATAGGCTGAAAAATTAAAACAAAGAAAGAAACATCTGAGCAGGTACACCGAGAATGCACACTGCATGAGAAATACACTTTGTAGAATAAATTGAGCCAAGTCACTACACCAAACAATTAAAATAACTAAGCAAATAACGACAACGACAACTGCCATGGGAAATAAGGAAGGAGTGAAAGGGATCATTATTCAGAATTGCTACATTATATTATTCAAAAAGGCCAGTTTTTTAAAACTAAAACTTGAAACATCACAGTAAACAAAAACGAAACAAAACAGGAAAGTACAATCCACACACAAGAACGAAAAAACAAGCAATAGAAACTGGCTTTGAGGAAGCCCAGAGGACAGAGCTTGTGTAAAAAGATTTCAAACGAGCCATTTTAAATATGTTTAAAAGAACCAAAGGAAACAATATTTTAAAATTTAAAGGAAGGTATAAAACAATGTTACGTAAAATAGAAAATATCTGTGATTAAAAAGCACATAAGTGAAATAAATATTTCACTAACGTATCTCACCAGTGTACTTTGGTTGGCAGAAGAGATAGTGCACTTGATCAATGGAGATGATGCAATCAGAAAAACAGCAAAACAAAAATGAACAGAGCCTTTGAGAAATGCAGAAAACTATTAATTTCACTAAAGGAGTCAGAAAAGCATTATAAGGAGAGATGAGAGGAAAATATTAGAAAATAATATGCAAAGGAATAATGGAATTAGCTGAAAAATTCCCATAGTTTAATAAAAATACAATAATATACATATCTATAAAATTGCTATAAATTTCAAGAAAGGTAAATGGGAATAGATACAACCTACATACATAATAGTTAAAATGTTGAAAACCAAAGTCCTTGAGAAATTGTTGAAAGCAATGAGAGAAAAAAATAATACATCAATTACTAGAGAAATCTGATGACTGACTTCTCATCAGTAAATTAGAGGCAAAAAAGCAGTGAGATGACATAGGCAATGTATATAGAAAGAAAAGTACTGTCAATCAAGAATCTTATATCCATTTCTTATATTTAGTGAAATTTTCAAAAACGAAGGCAAAATTACAGGCATGTCTAGATAAACAAAAAATGAGAGAATTTTTCTCTAAAAGACCTACTTACAAGAAATAATGAAGTTCTTCAGACTGTAAGATATGGACAGTAGACAGTGATTTGAATGCACATGAAGAAAACAAAGAGTTTAGTTAAGATAATGTATGCTTTTTACAAAAGCCCGTACAACATTGCATGTTGTTTTCCTTTTCTCTTAATTTATTTAAAGAGAAATTACATTAAATTAAATGCATGCCATTGTATTTTTTGGCCAATAGCATAAAAACAATAATATATTTGACAATAAGAGCCAATGGAGGAAGGTGGAAACAAAGCTGTGCTGCAGTAAGGAGATGACATTTTATGGCACCTCAAATCCATGGAAGAAATTAATGTAATAGTCAGGGTGGCAGTGCGCCCTCCATTCTTGGTTGTGCTCTTGGCTGAAGGATGATCAGACACATGAAAGTGTCAAGTCCAGACTATCATCTCGGTCCTCTATCGCCTTTCTTGGCAAAAATCACCAGCAGCGCGAATATGACAGAGTAACCCCAGGCAGGGAGCAGTTTCACTTGAACAGCGTAGAACAAAACAGGTCTGTCTCTGAGAGTGGAGAGAGACAGACTGACGGACCAACTCACTCACTCACTGACGTATCCGTTCACTTCTGACTTCTCAGATTGCTGGATTGTTTCCTTTTATTAACCCAGTATGGAGTCCGGCTCTCGGGAGGTGTGGGATGTTATCAAATGATCAACAGGTGTCCTCAAATTTCCATCTATGAGCTCCCTCTAAGAAAGCCCACCAGGGGGAGGGTGTGAACTGCAACGCGGATTCAAGCTAATGGCATAATAATTATCCTTAAGTTACTCCAGTTCACTTTAAAAGCCATTTATGCCTGGACCGTGAAATTCCCAGATTGATAAATATTCCTTCCTTCCATGCATATAGCAGTGGCTCAAGATAGGATTAACGAGGGGGCAACACCAAAATGAAATGCCTGTCCTTATCCTTCTTCCCAGGTGGAGCAATTGCTCCAAACAGCATCAAAGCAGGCAATCCTTATTTGGAGAAGAGCTGGAGATCTCATCTACCTAACATAATCATAAAGGGTAAATAGGAAAATTAAAATAAGAAATTCATCATAAATAGCTAGATGTAGATAGATATAGATGATATAAAGGCACATATAGATGTAAACTTAGTCTCATTTTTTCTCTCATATTCTTTAAAGGAAATAAAATATTACATAAAGAATCATTTATGAAAATATATTTTAGGATTATAAGATATAGAAATGCAATATGGTTAATAAAAATAGCAAAATGGGTCTTATGTAGGAGAGCTATATAGGAGTATTTACTATATTTTCTATATTTTATTGAAACTAAGTATAATAAATAAATAAATTTTCTTGCAATAACAATAACAGTAAATCAAGTACTCATTCAAACAGCTGTTTATATTAAATCAGTATTTAAATATGCCCATCACCAGGCAGTGTGCATTATATCAGTTAGGTGTGATTTTATCCATCCCTTCCTCCCTCCTCCCACCTATTTGATTTCTGTTGAGTTTTACTTCCATATGTGTACATGAGTGTTGATGGATCATTTCCAATTTAATAGTGAGTACATGTGGTGGTGTTTGTTTTTTCATTTGTGTGAAACTTCATTTAGGAGAGTGGTCTCCATTTCCATACAGGTTATTACAAAAGCTATTAGTTCACCATGTTTTATGGCTGAGTAGTACTCCTTGGCATACATACTTACAACTTCGTCTAAAACTTTATAAAAGCAATTCATATAGCCAAAACATTTGTATCCCTATAGTATTCTGAACAACAA
The DNA here is from genome assembly GCA_963575035.1 of Avahi laniger. NCBI lineage: Eukaryota > Metazoa > Chordata > Mammalia > Primates > Indriidae > Avahi > Avahi laniger. The sequence goes on along the minus strand of CAUYSK010080459.1, from coordinate 16,248 downwards.
CAAAAAAAACCAAATAAATAGAAAAATCAGCATTTAGCAAGAAGATTATAAAGTAAATAAATATTTGGGGAGGAAAAATTAGTCAATTGCAGTAAAGAATTTAAATTTATCTCTCCTGTAGTATCATAAAATAAATTTTACAAACAGACTAAGAAAACTGTGTAGCTTCTAAGAATCTGTCTACATAGATACAATGTATATCAGAAAACATGAGAAAAATTTTTAAAGAATCATATTTTGCAGAAGGAAATCCTAAGAAAGCTATAAAAAATAAGATCCACATAAAACATAAAATCTAATAAAAGAGTAGTAGCTTTGATCATGTAGAACTTAATTTATATCTGCAGTGGAATGCCATAAAGTATAAAATCACATTTCAGGCCATATTTGAAACATAACTGTCAAAATTGAATTAACTTATAAAAAACACCCCTTCAGTACAGTGAAATATGACAATCTAGTCAAAACATAGACAAAGGAAATGAATATGGAGCTTACCAATGACAGTAAACCAATCAATAAATATTTGTATGTATATCAAATCTATCATTTATCTATCTATATGGTGCTATTTAAATTATGCCTACACAAAAGCAAATTAAAGCAATACAAATTATCATCCACCCATCAGACCATCAAATGTGGAAATAAATAAATAATATTGGTTGATATTTCCTATTCCCAATTTTCCTCATTAACAGCAAAACTGAGAGAAAACAATCATAAATGCATTATCTAACATTGCTGCAAATCCAAAAAGAGAAGAATTTACCATGTCCTTATACTGAAATTACCTTCTATGATAGGATGACATCAAAGAGAACAAGTTGGTCAATATGGATTCTCCAACATTCATGTTTATTACCAAAGTAACAGGAATTGCATCATATGCACAATACCAAAGATATTTTAGCATTTACATTTTCCATGAAATCCTTTAGATTAAAAGTGGCTTGCTTATTAGTTCATCCTTAAATCACTCCATCAATCCCTCCCAAATGCCATCCTAAACTTTCTTCCTATGTGGAGCTTCTAATTACTCATGTTCCTCTTCTTCTAATTGCAGATTAGTTCAATGGAATGTTAGTCTTTATTTATTATGCTATTAACATAAGGAATATATTCTTAAAACATTTAAAAAATAGTACCTTCACATCCTCTATTACTATGTTGAGTGAAAATTGTCACTTCATGTGTGGTTGCAAAAATATAAGTTTCTTCAGCCTTTATCTTTTCTTTCATTTAAAAAATAATTTGTGGATTAGAAAAGTTTCCTAGTAACTAAACTTAATACATTTTGTCCTTCAAAAAATATTAATAATTTATTTTTTTACGAACATGTAGATAATTAAAATATGGATAATTAACAAGCAAATACCAGCCAAGACAAACACTCCCAGAAGCCTGAGATAGGTGAAACGTATTAACAGCACTTTGATCTTAGAACTAGAACTTAAACTAGAATGTAAAGCTCTACCTATGATCTATCATTTTTTTAATCTGTCTGTCTAGACTTATGTATATATATAAAAATCTAATTCCACTCAAGTTAAATGTATTATATATTACATTTATATGAAATGGAAAGTGTTTTGATTTTGATAAATGTAAATATTCCAAATGCCCTATCTTATTATTTATAAATTAGGGATAAGGAAATTAGGTATTCAAAAGAAATACTAGTATTCAGAAAATGTTTTTTATATATCTATGTACATATAAAATATGTATAATTATATATACTAAATTGGTATATATATTTTATAGAGTTAGAAGAATTAAATTAAATAGAATGTATTTATATTATGATATATACAAATAATATAAATATCCTGCCTTTTCCTTTTATATAAACACAAAGGACTAAAAACCCTGATGAAAAGACATACTAATTTTTACCCACTAAATATTGAGAAAATGGGCAAAATGTTAGATCTCAGTGCCTGTGATATTTTTTAATAAGTGTGTGAGTATGTATTTACAATATTGGTGATATTGAATCACTAATATTAAATATAGAAAAAGTAGAATCTAAAAAACTCATAGAGAAAATTTATGCTTCCATTTCTGCAAATAAATGTCATGGGTAAAAAGGATAAATTTGGAGTCATATGAATCAAATGTTTATTTAATTTATATCCCATTGTATATGATAATAGAGCATTATTGTTTCCATTAATTTAGATAAAACTGATGAAATAAATAGCTGATGATATTTACCAGCATGATATTTATATGGAAATTTACCTAATAAGAAAGTAAAATAATAAACCTTTGTATAATTTCCACTTAATTACATGAATTCAGAGTAAAATGTGTAATTGTTTCTAGAACAAAAAAATAATGAAAATGGATAAAATCTTTTTGTCTTGGTTTATATTTATACTTCTCATCACCCACTAAGGAACTTCAGAGTATCATTGAAATACAGAGAAAAGGCCATGATAATCAACGAGTAAAATATCTTTAGAAAAAGCAAACAAAATAATTATAGATGTGCAAACAGATCACTGAGTATGGAATTCATTACATGGCCCTGGGAAATTATATAGGTCAAGTATAGGGAATAACAAGATAAATATGAGAACATGAGATTTAATGAGTATAACTCCTAAACTAACAATGGTTGAATGGCCTGTAGTTTTCTTTGCATATACACCTACATAAAATGTATGGTTCTTAATTGAACTATTAATACATTCAAGTGAAATAGTTTGATCAAAACCTTAATCTGAAAAACATTAACATTTCTTTTCCAACTATATCAATTAAGATATTAGATCCAAAAGAAAATCTCGCAGTATTGAACAAGGACTTTTTCCCTTTTATTTCTCTTAGTGTGTATATGTGTGTATGTGTGTGTGTGTATGTGAGAAAGAGAGAGAGAGAGTGTGTGTGTGAAAGTGTGTCTATATATATTTTCAGTTATCAGCTGCCATCAGATATTTTAAGCAAAAACAAAACACAATGAGTAATATAGAAAATCACTGTGTGATGACTAATAACCTATATCTTGCTGTATTGATTTTAACTTCATTATTAGTTTTGAAGAAATAAAGAATTAGCCATATAAAATTAGACCATTGTTTATCCCTACCTAATCTCAATCTTCTCTTCCATTCCCAGATAAGAACCATATTACTGGTGATAAATTTTCTCAAGTATACCTCTATAAGTTTTTCATGTATAAATATGTAAAACGATATAGTAGAACATTTTTGCATATTTTAAGCTTTATATAAATATTGGATTTACCATCTACAGATTATTTTTTAAAATATACCTATAGTGTTAATTCAATGGCGATTCATTTATTTTAACCATTGTATAATGATCCATGCTATGACATTTTGTTACATTGAATGTTTGAATATTTAGATTTGAATTGAAAAAAAGTAACATTAAGTAAAAAGAGATTTACTTTTGCCAAGTAGTGTTTATTCATAGAGAGTCGGTTGCTGGTACTGAATTCACAGTTCAAAGATATTACTGAGGTGATTTGCTTGGTCTTCATCTCTTGATTGAATTACAGACATTATGATCATTATGAAAAGAAGAGGATGAAGAAGGGGAAATGCATAAAGGTATTTGCCAGAGGATCTCCCTTTCCAAGAGCTTTTCTAAGGGTTCCACCAAAGTTTTTAATATGTGTATCCTTCACCTGTATCCTGTCACATGGATACTCCTAAAGGTAATTGAGCATTGGTAATGTATTATATTTTAATTTTGACTGAGCACAATACCCAGATAAAATTAAAAAAAATAATAGATGATGTTTGCAATTTTTTATGAGAAAACCATCTTTCAATACATTCATGTATATTTATCTTTGTACACATATATGTTTAGTAGTGTAAAGACAGGACAATAGATAGGACTCTAAATAATTTACTAACCAAATTGGAATTATTTTAGAATGAAAAGGGGAGCTACTAATTAATATTCTGGTACAACAAGAAAATACTAGGACTATTGTATACAAAATCGAGTTTTAGTGTCATTCTTGTCATATAGTATATACCTCTTTACGTTAACTAGACATTGCTACATGACAATTAATAACAATCTATTGTAAAACCAACACGATTTGAAAGTTTTCTTGTATCTCCAATATAACCAAATCTTAGTGTTATACTCAGTGTTTAGTTTTCACCAATATGATATATGAAAAATATACCTTTGTAGTTTTCATTAGCATATTCATGGTTACCTGGTAGGTTTATATTTACTGTCTACTCAAGCTTTTTCTCCCAAAATTTCTGAACAGATATATTGCCCATTATATTTTGAATTGTTTGTATTTGCACTATTGATTTGTAGCACATCTTTCTATGCCATGTGTTTTATGATCACCCCACAGAGGTGTTACAGATCCCCAACTATAATTAGGTTCCAATGTGGAGTGTCATTATGCAGACACACACAAAAGGATATGAAGAGGTATGTTACTCACATAATAAACTTTATGTACAAAAGGGTGCAGTTGTCCAAACTGATCCAAAAATTCATTTAAATGTATAGGCAAAGGAGATTAGATTTTTATAGTGGTTAGGGGTGGCGCCTGGCTGAGTGTTCCCAACCATGGTTTAAACTTTCCATCAGCACCAAAAGAGAGAGCACTCAAACTTTCTTATCAGTTTCCCAGATGTGGGGCAAAATGCTAAGAAAGGGGAGTGAGGCTTCAATGCTGCCAGCAGCCAAACATCAAAAAAATTGTGTCTCTTTATTATATAGGCAGTCCCCTGTTATCGATGAGATGTGTTCCTGAGAACGTCTTTGGGCCAGATTTGTATGTAACTCGGATCCCTGATGAACAGCACATATACGATAATAATAATAATAATAATAGCAATACTATAATGGCTCATATGTGGCAATAATAATGATGCAGTGTAATATTGTAATAATAATCATACTCTTCCATTGTAATAAGTTACAAAAACTATTACTGTGCTCTTTAATTCGAATAAACAGAACATAAAAACAAACTGATACAAAAAGTTTAGACAGGAGAAATCCCAAAAAAGAATATTAAAGGTTAATACTCACCTAATGTTGCATCAGTGCTAGGCTAATAGGAATGCTATGCTTATTTTGATCTTCTAACAGAATCAATAATAACCTTTCCGTTTTAATAATTAATCCACCACACTGCTTAGTAATAACTGATGATTTCATTGGAGAACTGCTTTTCACATGTTTCATTATTTTCACTTTATCCCTTATAATTGTTCCAATAGTGGAGCGACTGAATCCTAATGCTTTCTCAGTGAATGATGGTGTCTGGCCTTTCTCTGAATGCTTATCTTTAGTTTCATTTCTGTTGTAATCACTTTTCTCTCCACTGCAGGCTCACCCAGACTTGCAGTGAACTTTTGCTTTGGAGGCATGATCATAAGGGTAAACACAGACTCACAAAATTGAATAAAATTTAAGATGAAAGTGATGCTCTGTGTAAGTGATCATATAAACAATGCTAGTGTAAAGATGCTGCACCATCAAACTGCTTATGCCATGCGGGTTTATTGTGTGAAAGAAACTCGTTCTCAAATTATTAATTTAATTATTTAATTATAAATTATCCTCACAGGGAACCTTGGGAGCCATTCGTAAATGTGCAGCATTGCAAGTCAGGTCATACATAACCCAGCGGCCAGCCTGTAATTTCTCATGATGGCTACTGGTAAATGAAAGTGTTATGCTTCCTTTCATTCAGTATGAACTTGCTTAAGTAAGCCATTATTGCACTCTATAAGGTTTACTGACAATGGTGGGAAAGAGAGGAAAATATTGCATTGATTGCTTTGTTCAAGAACATAGCATTGTGTAATTAGAGAAGTAAAATTAGTGCCTTGATCATTATCAGTGATGTCTGGACTACTATAAAGAAAATAAAGTGTCTTGGTGAGGCTTTATATTATTGCTTTAGTAAGTGTAGAGTTATATGCATAACCTTGATTTATATTTTAGGTATCAGAGAAGCAAGAAATTGTTGACTTCAAACAGTGCTCCCTTAAATGAGGAATTGTCATGGCTGTCATTGGCAAACACATGACCAGACCATTGGCAATGACCAAAAAGCCTATGTTAAAGTGCAGATGTTGCTTACTATTGGCCAGCGCATCTATTGCAAAGATATCTGCTTGATATTTAGCCAATCATGTTCACCTTTGAGTTCTATCCTTTATTAGAGTTGTCCTGCTTAAGAGATGAAAAAACAGCAAGTCTCCCCTGAGCTTCATCATGTTAAATGGTGGTGATGCCACCTATAAAGTAAGTGAGTTTCATTTGATCTTCTTTGAGTTGGTCTCTAATGGCTCCAAAGGTAACAAGGGACTGAGAGAGGAGTGACTTTCTCCAGTACTGCAACTGACAAGAGACTGAAGACAGGGATGTAGTATATGTCAGATGACTCAGATTCGGCTCTATCTTATAGCAGGCAGACGTCTGTAGTCATTAATAGTATGTGGGGTGCAGCTTCCATGATCCACAACATAAAGGGCATCTAGGTATAGAGGGTCAGAGACTTGGGGCTTGTAACAATCTCTGATTCCAGGAGAGCTCAGTATGTGACCAGCAATTGTCACTTCAAGTAATGCAAAAAATAGACTTAAGGACGGAATTTTCTTCAATCAGAAGCACATGGCCACTTATGGACATCATAGATGTCCTTGGAAAATGGAAATTTGGACACAGATGCATAGATACACAGTAGAGAAAGCCAAGTGAATACTGAGACAGAGTTGGAGTGATGTTTCTACAGGATAAGAAACACCAACAATTGTGGGCAATCACAAGCTAAAAGAGACAAGGAAAGATCTTCCTTACAATCTGCAAAGCAGAATGACCCTGTTGATACCTTCATTTCTGACTTCTATCTTCCTGAACTTTGAAATAATAAATTTCTATTGTTTCAAGCCATCCTCTTTGGGGTAATTTGTTACAGCAACCTCAGAAAACTAATACGGGTACCTTGTTTAGATTTAGATTTAAATTTTTTCTCACAGTTCTAGAGGCTTGGAAGTCCAAGATCAAAGTGCTGGCAGGTCAGTGTCTGGTGAAGGCCTGCTTCCTGGTTTGCAGATGGCTTTTGTTGGTGTGTTTCACATGTGGAGAGCAAAGAGACAGAAGCAAGTTCTCATCTGCCCTTTTATAAGGGCACTGATCCTATCATTTAGGCTCCTTCTTTCCCTTTATCTTTCTTTCCTATTTTTTAAAAAGTTGTTGTTGGGTATATTTCAAGGTGGTGAGGATCTTTTCTACTCTACTTATATTTATGAATTTCTGCTTCTGGTACATCTGGAATCAGTATCACCAGTGTTAGGGGCCTCCAACGTGGCAATGTTTGAATTGCCCACTTGTTTGTGCCACACAGGTGCCATGTGTGCTTTTCCATATAACCTTGAGAGTCAGGATCATTTTGTAGAGTCACAGCAGCAAAGAAATTTTGTAGGGTGAGAGAGTGAGCCATCTGTTATTTAGAGTGTGACCAGGCTAGATGATAAATGCCTATATTTTGCCCAGGGTAACAGTGTTTCCCTTGAGTGCTCTAGAGGGTAGGGACAAAAACCTGCTTGAGACACAAAACCAATGGTTACAGAGTAAATGTTATTCAACTGAACCTACCCTTAGTCATGGCTTATGCTGGAGTTAAGGCACATAATTCATTTTGATATATCCAGATAGGTCCGGCCTAAGAATCACAATTTCTAGGGCCATATTAAGGGATGTCCCAATACAGTACTCCTATGACTAAAAACCAATTATTATAAAAACTTCTAACTTAAGTTATTTAAATCTATAACAAAACCTCCATAAAATTTAACAAAGGCAACACAGATCAGCACAGGTCAAAGGGAAAGCTACCCAGCAGGCAGCAGCAGTTCAAAGTGCATGCTTGCAAGTAGGCAGCAAAATCAGTAAGTCAAAGCAAGAAAAGATTGTTAGTTATAGTATACACAGCAGAGTCATCCTGCTGATAATACCAACTCTTTTGTGATAACCTCACAGAGGCCAATTTTGTGGATCTCTCTTATCATTTGGTTAAAATGCACATTAAGTGGGTACAAACAGGTTTATCACTCATATAATGTACTTTCTGCAGAAAGAAAGATGGCTTTACCAGAATAATTTACGATAATCCACCTATTTTAATATAAAATGATTATCAATCTTAATTCTATCTGCAAACTTAACCCTCCATTTCCATATAACATAACATATTGACTGGTTTCAGGGATCAGCACATGAACATCTTTGGAGGATCTATTATTTTTTCTATCATAGTCTCACCTTTGATCTCAAAATATATTTGTCTATTCCACATGCAAATACATTCACTCCTTGCCAAAGGCCCCAAAGATCTTATCCCAGTATACCATAAATGCTAAGTCAAATATCTCATCCGTTCAAAAATTTCAAACATCATCATTTAAATCAGATATGAATAAGAGGCATGTATTCCAAACAATTGCAAAATCCAGCCAGGAAAGTTTCACTTGCTTTAAAGACCTAAGAACAATCCCTTGTAGATAGAGTCTCTACTTATTGGACCCTTAACTCCACCTTGGAAGTCAAAACCGTCTTTTCCATGAAAGGTAGTATGAGCTTGCAGTTGAGTAGTATTAGCAGCCTATTCCTTGCCTTAAGGGCTATTTGTACTCTCTGTGTCTCCTTCCATTCAAACTTGTAGTTTTTCTGCTGCCATAAAATTATCAAGTACATAATGTGTCTGTCACTGGTGTGGAAGGTTCTTGTTAACATAGCAGAAGAGAATTTAAGGACATGCACACAAAGTCAAGCCAGTGATTCTGGCAAGGTTATTAAAGCGAAAGTTCACTCTCAAGAAGGACGGCAGTCAAGCTAAAAGGGGAGGCTACGTTAAAGTGAAAGTACGCTCTGGAGAAAGGAGAACAGGCAGAATCTAAAAGAGCAGCTGCCCTAAAATCTAGGTGTCAGGTACCTTCTATAATATTTTCTGGGATCAGGGAAGGCAGGGTGGTCCGTATTTGCATTGACCAATTATTGTCCCTCTGGTTGGGTCTTTTCCAAATTTGACTACTTTCTTGTCTGCCATTTTAGTTCTTATCCATAATTTCTCTGTTTCCCCATAAGTGGGAAGAAGTTCAAAGCTAATTTGTTATAATTACGGTATAATAAGGGAAAGGTTATTAGGGGTGACTTGGGTCCTACCTGTGCATGCCCTAATGTTGGGAAATACCTGGTGTTTGCAGCAGTTCCTACTTTTGTCTTGAGATGACCACAAATTTCTGCTGTTTGTTCCTATCAAATGACTAACTTCTCCATTCCCTCCTCTCTTGCTCATGTTTAACTGCCCACCTACTCTAACAGATCCGCTTTGTATGTTACAAATTGACTTCATTAGTCTCCTCCAAATGGAATGCTCCTCTCCAGACCTTTCCCATCACTATTCTTGGCTTCCGCTGCGATGGCCAAAGAGAATCATGAATTGCAAACCTAATTTCTTCAAAGTATCTTCAGTGTAAATCAATACTCTTACCCCTAATGCTTTCAAGGCATGAGCTAAAGACTTTTTTAGCAACACATTTGGCTTTGTGTCCAAGGCAATTCTATGACAGTGTGAATGTCCTAATTTTGGGGTCTTTTGTAATCTGGATAGACTAAGAATTTTCCAAATCATCAACTTCTTGTTCCTTTTTGTCTAACAAATCTTCCTTCACCAATCTCTTGCCTCTTGCATTTTTCCATAAACAGCAGGAAAAAAAAAAAAACATACTGAATCGTCAGTATTCAACTTGGAAAACAGCCTAAACTAAATAAATTTATTTTTACAAGTTCTACTTTCCCCATTGTGTGTGTCACATTAGGACACAATTCAGTTTAATGTTCTGCCTCTATTTTTCCTTAATTTTCCAATAATACGTTCCTCACGTCTTTCTAAACCCTTATGAGCAGCACCCAAAGTCTCTATAACAATTTAGGTATTTTCTAGGAAAATATATGTCTTATCTACTATTCTTCTCAATTCTTTCTGAGTCCTTATGGGAGAGTCTCAATATTCATATTTTTATTAACATTAATTTCTAGAAAATCTGGGCTATTTAAATCATGCTTATCAAAATTCTAGCCTCTGCACATTGCCCGATGCCACAGGCGCTTATACATTTATACTTATTTGTTACAGCAGCACCCCATTTTCAGTATGTCTATGTTAGTTACCTATTTTTGTGGTAACAAATCAATTCCTTAATTCCATCTACAGCCTTAATTTCTCCTAGCCATGTAATATAACATATTGACAGGTTCTGAGGATTAGAGCATGTATTTTCCAGTATTTGTTCTGCATTCCAAGGATTATCAAGTGCATTTTACTTCATACTATAGCTTATATTTGTATTGCCTCTATTCCATTTATAACTCTTGCTAAAACTTTGCCTACTTTGTTAGTATTGTTAAAGAACTTGTCTTTGCCTACTATGCATTTATTTATTTGATAAACATGCTAACTTTGACCAAGAGTTTTTGTGTTTTTTTTTATTCTGTGTTTTATAATTTTGGATGGTGAGTTCATTATTTTGGACCATACTAGGAAGACAAAAAAACGTTTCTTGTCATCCCTCTGAGGGATAGTTATTTTTTTCTTTCTTTGCTAGCCAATTCTTTCATATTCCTTATTTTCTCAATGTGCTAATTCTTTCATTTTTCTAGCAGGCTCCTTTCTGAGTGTGAAACTTTTCAAAGATGCTAAATGTAGATATGTATCTCAGTTCTAACTATCTACTTCTCATGTTCAAAGTCTCAACTCCTATCCCCAATGAAGCACCAAAATTTAAGCTTTTAGATTCTAAAATTAACAACCTGTACCATGAAATATTCAGGGTATTTAATGTTTTTTTTTGTTGGTTTTGAAATCTGAAAATTTTCATTAGTTTCTTTGAAAGTTATCTAGTCATTTAACTGAGACTTTTGAAGCATTTTTAAATGTTTAATGAGATTTTTCAGATTATTTCATCTTTTATATTGTCTTTTCTTACAGATTTGCAAATCCTTTTTTCATATTTAAAGAGTCCTTTACATAAAAAAAAAGAACACTAAATAGCTGGCCCGAAATTATCACATTCATTATGTATTCTTCATTTACTTTACTGGACTCTATGTATTTTAATCCTTACTATTCTGTAAGATACATTGTACTAGTCTTGTTTTCAGATGAGAAATCTGTGGCTTATTGACAGTAATTATAAATTTTAATTCAGGTTGGCCTGATTTCCATCCATTCATTCATTCATGCATGGAGTCATTCATCCCTTTATTTAACAATATGTGCATGGTCTAGTGGGAGAGACAGATATAAAACAAAAGTAATTGAAATATAATTATCCACTTGTAGTTATAATATAACTATGAAAACAGTTTATAGTTTGCAATAAGTGTTTGTGGCTGATACATGTTATCAAGAGATACTTCCCAAAGGAAATAATATTAATATTTAAACACTGACATAAAATTTGTATAGGTACAGACTAAGTTAATGTTGCTTATTATATGTATATGTTGTGTGTGTGTGTGTGTGTGTGTGTGTGTAAGTGATTTGGTGGAAGGAATATGAAGATGCTGACGTTGGCATGTAAAAATATTTTTAGGTTATTACAAGAAAAGCTACTGATCTAAACAGAAAACCATAGAATAATATAGTCAGTGCACTATATAAATAAATAATGCAGACTGCAGTCAAGATATGTAGGACTTGATCTCCTTAGCCATGTTAAAAGCATTAAAAAGATATTAAATATTTTCAGTGCAATTAATGTATGGGAAGGGATGATATTATTTAAATTTTTATTTGTCATTCTGTTCCAAAAACTTCAGTTTTAATAGTCATATGAGATAAGCATTATTAAGTGTTGTAGCTTTCAAAAGTGGGTAGTTAGAATTTTTGCACCCTTAAGAATTATAGGCATATGATGTAAGTAAGGCGGATGTGGAGAAGACATTACAACTTGAAAGAGTTTAATATTTTCCAAGAAAATCATATAGCAATATTGAAAGAAGGGGCATAAAAATCAGTGGAGAAAATTTAACCATGTATATTGAGAGTTCAGATAACATGTGTGACTGAATTAGCTTAAATATCAAATGAGGGCCGGTTAAGTAGTTTCCACTTTTTCATCATTACAGAGTGTAATGCAATAAGCATTCTCCTATTAGGCTCCTTGAAACATGTGTGAGAGTTTCTCTAGGGTCGACACTTAGAAATGAAATTTAAAGGTCACAGAGTATATGGATTTTAACTCTCTTGTATAATTAAATTCTTTTCAAAATTATTTAACCAATAAACACTCAAATCATCAATGAGACCTAATTTTCTTAAGCAGTCAGTGAAAAAACATCAAAGGAATTACAGTTGTGTAGTCATAAGGAGAGCAAAATAGCAAAATACCAATCCCAGAGACAAGCAGGTAAGATCAAGGCAGATAAGATATTTCTATTCTCTTACTTCTCTTTCACCATGATCGAAGAACATGACAAAAAACACTAGTTATCTACTAGAAGAAGAGAGAGAAAGAAAATGCATGGAAATGAAAACGAAGCTCTTAAGGCAACCTTGTACCTTCCCATTTCAGGATTCAGACTTGAATTAGCCTAAGCTGGAAAAAGAAATGTTTTAGACTTTTCCAGTTGCATTAACAGTCACTTACATGACACTAAGTCTATGCAAGCCTTATACTATGAAAATTACAAATACTTAAACAAGACCATATGATGTGCGTGCTATTATTATTACAAATGAGAAAATGAAGGCATAGATAGGTTAAGGGCTTTCTCAAAATCACAAAGTTATTAAACATTGACAATGGGAGTTCAGTACAGGCAAATTGTCTAGAGAATCCATGGTCTAAAATCCCTCTGCGATACTCTCTTCTAGGACCGAAGGCTTATTAATTACCAAAGTAAAAAAGTTTTTGGAATACAATGTGGCCAGATAATTTAATATTTTTTACGAGCTGTGAAAACAGCTCAGTTTTTATTCAGGAACACAGAAAGAATGAGTTTGAAGACTTATACATACAGAAAAAGGGAGAAAATATTTGTTTTATAACACCCTACTTAGTTCTGTACTTTCAGCACAACAATTAAATACCTCTTTTGGACTAGATTTAGACTACTCGGGATCCCCTTGGTTTGAGAATTATTTTAAAGCACCTGAACCAAAGTGTTTCTTCCCAGGAGTGATGCCAGCATTGAAAGACTAGAGAAATACTGGTGTGTACTGATGCCGAGGTGGCGGCATATACAATTAGAAGAAGAATAGCTTTGTCTTTATCAAAGCTACTGCAATTGTATGTCCACAGGAAGAAATATCTAGGGAAATTATAAGGAAACACCTTGATAAAATCAATCAGAACACACCTCAAATCCTTAAACTATTGACAACAAATCAAAACAATATTAGTCAAATGTATATTTTCTGATCTTCCCTCTCATTCCTGGATCCTTACAGAAATTAGAAGCACTCCAGATGGGGAGTAATTAGAGGTAAAAGCATGACGAGGGAAATAAAAAGAAAGAAACCAAACATGCCCTTTTTTCTCACTGAAAACTATGTAGCTTGAAGCATTGCCAAGTTGGGAAAGAATGAATTGCTTTATATATAAAGTTTGAAATCTTTATTATTAGCATAAAGTGAAGATTTTAATAATGGTATATGGACTATTATGTTATTTAAGAGTGACTGAAAAATTATGGGACCTGTCTGAATTTCCAACCAAGAAACCATAAAACAACTAGCTGCATTGAATGAGTTTCAATGGATATGGTAGTAAAAATAGAAATATTTTCTACAGAGAGCCCACAGAGAATTTTTTTTTTAATTTTCACTCTCTATTGCTACACTCTTTGAATATTATACAGATACTCCCCAACTTCTGTTGGGGTTACATGCTGATAAGTCCATTGTAAACTAAAAATACCATGAGCCATAATGGTATTTGGTAGGTTAGGCATTTAATATACCTAACCTACCAAACATCATAGCTTAGCCTAGCCTACCTTAAACGTGCTGAAGACAATTTAACCTACAGTTGGGCAAAATGATCCAACACAAAGCCTATTTTATAATAAAGTGTTGAAAAAAATCAAAATTCAAAATGCAGTTTATACTGAATGCTATTGCTTTCACACCATCATAAAGTCAAAAATTGTAAGTCGAACCACCATAATTCAGGGACTGTGTATTGAAATACATTATAAATTATATGATTATGTATTTATAAAATAAACACAAATCTAAAAATGATAAATTTTATAAATTATATATAATTTTATGTCTAGAAAAAATATGCAGTGATTTTTTATGAATTATCTTCATTGATAGGAACATTAACAATGGTCGTAAACTGAACCATGAAGTAAAGCTCAATTAATATTCATAAAGAATGAGAATCACTTTATAATCTCAGTGTAGTAGGAGGAGTACTAATTATGAAATAGAAAAAGAACCCTAATTCTTCAAATGCATAACAAACATTATAAAATTAAATGTGAAATACAAATAATACATCAGGAAAAAATCAAAATCAAAATTGCAATATTGCAAAATGTCTGAAAAATAAATATGATGAAACAACTCATGTGTCAGAAAATGGAATAAAGCCATGTTTTGATAAGTTACTTTTGTAGTTAAGGTTATATAAAATAAGTATATAAAGCATTTTAAATACCAATTTAGTAAAAGTATGACATCATAAAGACTAAAATAAAAAAGTAATAAAGGTGAAATTAGAAATTAATAAAGTGTAAAATAAAGTATAAGATTATGGGTTTTTGTGATATTACACAGTAAATAAACAGTATAAATAGATTAATTTAATAATTAAAATAAAGAAATTAGATCTAATGGCAACATATATGATTCTTATTATATGTAATTTATACAGGTATCAATATAATTTCTAAAATACACAGAATTCAGGATATTGTTTGCTTCTGGAAAAGAGGCAAGGTATGTGATATATTTATAGTATTTTTTTCTAAAAATTAAAAAAGCATAATTTGACATCATTTGACATCATTTCATTTGAATAGTGATATATGAATATGTTGATTAATTAGAATGCATGCATCTCAATAAAATATCAGTGAACTCAAATAAAGGAGAATGAGTAAATTAAATAGAACAACTGTCTGCCTTTGAAATGAAAATTGACATATAGCACAGAACACAAAGCATTGAAAAAGTACTACACAAATATTATATTTAAATGTTAATGAAAATAGTAGTCAATATTAAAATTATCCATACCATGAAATTAAGGAATGATGTAAATGTTTTGGCGTGAAAATGACACAATATGTAAGGTATAATAATTAAGATACACACATGTGTATTAGTGTGTATGTGTTTGTGTTTATATATATTCACACATAGTAATTTTTCTCAATATATACAAGAAAGAATGGGAGAAAGATAAAAGTTTCATTGTATATTCTGATGCACTGCTTTTATGTTGTTTGTGTGTGAATTTTTTTGTTAACACCTAATTAGTTGTTTTTAAATGTTGAGATATTTAAAATTATCAAGGAGAAGCCATAGGTTGTGAACAATTAAAGTAACAAGGGAACTGCCTTGTTACTTTAATTGATCCAAAGAAGATTGTAAATAAATATTTTTCTAGAGTAATATAAGAGGTAATAAATTCAAGGAGACTCTTTTGAATGTATTTAATTGGTTAAATTTGGGTTTAATTCCAACAAATGCACACACCTGAATTTTTTTCTTTGAAATATGAACAATCATCTGTACCATCTGCTGATGACCATCTGTTGAGGGAAGGGAGTGGACACATTGGTATTATATTTGTTTAACAAACACTTTAAAAATACTAAAACAGAGGAAAAATGTTCCAGTAACTGCAACATTTAGCACAAATAAAAGGGAATAACTCTCATCAGAATAATTTGCAAAGCTCTGACCTTATTTTTAAATAATAAATGGAGAAAAAAGTTCATACTTGTAGAAAATTAAGTCAACTTGTTATCAAACCTGCAAGGGGGTTTCAGCCTAGGTCCAGTTGCTTGCATACAGAGATCCAACTATTGAGACAATGAAGATTGTCAAAAAATAAAGGATTTTTTTTTTAATTTTTTTAATTTATTTCAGCATATTATGGGGGTACAGATGTTTCTGTTACATATGTTGCCCTTGCCCCCACCTCCCTCCCTAAGTCCGAGTTTCAAATATGTCCATCATTTGGGTGGTGCACATTG
>CAUYSK010080456.1:0-39239 GCA_963575035.1 Avahi laniger | reverse complement strand
CCCGAAAAGGTGGACCATCTTAAAGCAGGGGCTTACAGGTTATATGTGGGTTAAAAGATTCTTTGGCCTGTAATTGGTTAAAGACGTGAAGCTTTGTCTAAAGGCTTGGAATGTTTTAACATAGGAGCTCTTTATCAGAGATAAGCCACTGGACATAGATTTGTTGTGTAAATTGAGGACCTGCCGGTTTGTCTTGCATACCTTTAGGCCTGCTAATGGGTTACAAAGGCTGTCCCCAAGAAGGGGGGGCATGATGAGGCATGTCTCACCTCCTTCCTCTTGGCAGACAATTTAGTTTTAGGGTATTCCTTTGGCCATGAGGGGGTCCATTTAGTCAGCCGGTGGGGGGGATGAGTCTTAATATTTCAACTCAGTTCACAACCTGAAGGATGGACATATTTGAAACTCGGACTTAGGGGGGCAGGGGGGGCAAGGGCAACATATGTAACCTAAACATCTTTACCCGCATAATATGCTGAAATAAAAAAAAAAATTCATTGGGCAATAGAGTAAAGCAGAAAAAAAAAAAAAAACAAAAAACGGTTGCAAATTGACCTCCCCATTAGTAGGTGGTGCTTGTCAGAAGGAACAAGTTGCTGTGTTGTTTTTGGGTCCCGTCACCAGCTCTAGTTCCTCAGGAGAAACACTCTAATGCCCCAGGTGGAGGGTGGGGCTCTGGGACTTCCTGGTGTGTACTTATTCTCCACCTCAGCAGAGGTGGGTGGGGCAGTGAGGGTGGGCTTGGCTGGGTTGGGTAAGCCTGCCCTCAAGCTCCACAGATGCTTTTAGCAGGGGTCAAATGTCTGTTCCTCACCTCTTGGCAAATCTGCCAGGGAGGGGCTGAAGTTGCCCCACTCAACCAGAAAGTATGTGTGTGGAGGTGGGGTTGTCTCAGACCTGAAGTCTGGCAGTCTGGAGCGTGCCGGGCTCCTTTCCATCCTCCCCTATTCCGTGTTCTCTCCCAGGCCTCTGCCGCCAGGCAGAGCTGAGCTCCCGCAGGACTGTGATGTGTGCCGGGAGGTTTCCTGCCCAAGGTCCTGGCCTGAGCTGAGAGCTTGGTCCTCCTATGGGTGGAGGGGTACTTCGTAAGCATGCCGCAGCTAGGACCCACAGTGCACTCTCCCCACATCTGCCCCAGCAGGCTCCCAAACCCTGAGAGACTAGTTTACAAATATCCTATCTCTGCCCTCAGGCTTTGCGATTGAGACCTGGGGGTATGGGATTTGGCCTGTAGGTTCATTCCCTGGTCCCTGCAGATCAATACCTGACCATGCCAGGGAGAGTGATGCTAGTCCCAAGTCACCCAGGGTGTGCCCAAGTTGGTTCAATGTCCCTCCACCTTGGGGTTTGCCCTGCTCTGCTGAAGTTGCCCGGGAAGCAGCACCAGGGAGGGGCAGTGGGCAGGGAGCTTACAGACTGAGCACTCCCCAGTCTGCTGCAAGACCCCAAAAGGAAAGGTCAGAGCCTGTTCTGTGTGGAAGCGTCTGTGTGGTGTGGTGGCTCAGTTGTCTCTCACGTACTGCAGGTGGGGGAGGGGAAGGGAAAAATAAGAGTCTAGGTAGAGGAAAGTTCACGCTGGCTGTCTTTAACTCTCCCTCCAGGAGAGTTAAAGGAGGTGGTATGCCCAGAATGACCAGGCTCTAGAGTCACATAGATCACCTGAGACCCAGTGGACCCCTGTGGCTCCTGAGGTCTGGGCCAGAATTGGGAAATGTCTGTGTGGGGACGAGCAAGGCAAAACCCGAGGGGTTGAGGCCCCCCAGGGAGGACAAAGCCACCTGGTGGGTAGAGAAGCAATATGGCACCTGCCATCTGGCTTGGGTCTGTGGGTGTGGGTGCTCTAGGGGGGGTACCTGGGAGTCTGGTGCCCTGTCCTCAAGAAGCTCTCTGCTCACTGGTGGCAGCAGTCTCTGGGCTTGTGTTGTCAGAAGGTCTCTTCAGCAGCTCAGGAGTCCCCAGCAGTCCGAGATGTGAGCGAGGGGGATATTAACTGCTCCACCTACCCTTCTCGCTCGTCTCCAAGCCTCTCTGGGCTTAATCCCCACCAGTGCCTTTCTCCTTCCAGTTCTGCTCCACACTGCTTACGGAGTCTTCTGTAGGTTCAGGCACTCTTCCTTCAGACTCTCATCTAATCTGTGTTTGTCTGCTTGTTTTTTCTCTTTCATCTAAAACTTCTCTGTCTTACAGAGACACTCTGGCTGGTGGTGTCTCCGGTCTGTCATCTTGTTTTCTAAACTCAAGAACTGCTTTTTACAAAATTAATAATTTTTTATTTTTTCAGTGCAGTTTTATGTTTACAGAAAAATTGAGCAGAAAGTACTGAGTTCTCATAAACCCCTCCTTTTCCTTCCTCTCCACCCAACGGTTTCCCCTATTAATAATATTTTGCATTAATGTGGTACATGTGTTACAATTGAGAATACATATTGATACATTATTAACTAAAGCCCTAGTTTACGTTAGGTTTCATTCTTTGTGTTGTACAATTCTATTGGTTTTGACAAATGTTTATTGACATGTATCGACCATTACAGTATCATACAGAATAGTTTCATTGCCCTAAAAATCCCCTGTTCTCCACCTATTCATCCCTCCCTTCCTCCACATGACCCTTTGGTAACAACTAATCGTTTTATTGTCTCCATAGTTTTGCCATTTCCCAAATGTCATAAGGTTGGAGTCATGCAGTAGGTAGCCTTTTCAGACTAGTTTCTTTCACTTGGCAATATGCATTTAAGGTTTCTCCATGTCTTTTCATGACTTCATATCTCATTTCTTTTTATAGCTGAATAATATTCCATTGTATAGCTGTACCAGAGTTTATCCACTCACCTGTTGAAAGATAACTTGATTGCTTTCAAGTTATGCCAATTATGAATAAAGTCTGTATACAGGTTTTGGTGTATACATAAATTTTCAACTCATTTGAGTAAATATTAAGGAGCATAATTTCTGAATCAAACAGTAAATTATATATTTATAGTTTTGTAAGGAACTGCCAAGCTGTCTTCCTAAGTGGCTATACCGTTTTGCATTCTTACTAGTAATGAAAAAGGATTTCCATTGATCCACATTCTCACCAGCATTTGCTGTTGTCAATGTTTTGGATTTTCTAATAGGCATGTAATGGTATCTCATTGTTTTAATTTTCAATTCCTTAGTGACCATAATATTGAGTATCTTTTCATAAACTTATTTACCATATCAATGTGTTTTTCCCACCAGGACAGTTGTTGGTTAATTTCTCAGACTACGTTTTCCCAGACAATATAGTTACTGAAAATTTTAGCACTAAATAAATTTACCCAACAAGAAGGAAGGAGGAATAGGTGAGAGCAGATGCAAGTGTTTTTAAATTTAGTGTCATGAACCTATGTGGGTTTCTAACTAATCAATTCTGATTTAGTAGGCAAGCTTTTCTGCCAAGAGTAAACAGGTAGGTTCTGGAATCAAGGCTGGAGATTTAGAGAGGAGGTATATTTGAATAATTAATTAGGTGGAATGGGAGAATGAGCTGACTGGAACAAATGTGTAAGTTTTCTGGGCTCTGTTGGTGATCTGGGATCTGGGTTGGTGATCTTTGGGGGCTATCCAAATATGGAGGTTGATTCAGTTCACAATAATGTTGGGATTGACCAGACAGAATGGAGGAAAAGATTTAAAGGATGTAAGCACGCTTAACAGAAAATTATTATAATGAATGATGTGGAGTCTAAACTTAAGAACGGAAATCATACAGAGTGAGGTGGTGGTTTAGAAAGAAAATACTGGTGTTACTAGATTAGTAGCCTCGGTGAGGCTAAACAATAAGTATAGTGTATACTTGGACAAGAATTGTGACTAGACAGTGGGATGTTTGAATTAGTGAGTTTGAAAGTGGAGAAAGGATGTGATTAAGAGAGTACATGAATAAAATGGAGTGAAGGGAAATACAATTGGAACTAAAGAGGAAATGGAATCAAGAGCACAGGGTGAAGACAAATGGAAAAAGAAAATGTGGGGTGTGTGTGTGAGTGTGTGTGTGTGTGCGTGCGTGCGTACACACATAATGGAATATTACACAGCCTTAAATAAAAAAATCCTGTCATTAGTGACAATATGGATGAACCTAAAGGATACTATGCTTAGTGAAATAGGCCAGACACAGAAAGGCAAATACAATGAGACAAATATTTATATGTGGAATCTAAAGCAGTCAAACTCATAGAAGCAGAAAGTAGAATGGTGGTTGCCAGAGCCTCAGGGGAGGGGGAAGTGGGGAGACAGATGTTGGTCAAAATGTACAAAGTTTCAGTTATGCAGATGAATGAGTTCTGGGTGTCTAATATACAGCAATGTGACTGTAGTTAACAGTACCGTATTGTATACTTGAAGTTTGCAGGTAGGTAGATCTTAAATGTTCTTATTACAAAAAAAGGTAATTATGCAAGTGATAGATATTCTAGTTAGCTTGATTATGGTGATTATTTCCACAATGTATATACATACCAAATCAAATTGCATACCTTAAATATGTACAATTTTTAATTGTCAATTATAAACCAATAAAGCTGGAAAAATAAAAGTGCTCAGGGGCAAGAATTAGTTTTCTACACGGACATTGAAGTGTCTGTGATACCAGTGCCAGAGTCTTGCACATATTTGTTTGTGAGGGAGTCAAGAAGACACAAATAGCATGGAGGAGTGGAGAAGGCAGGTAATATGACTTTCAAAGCAGCAGTAGTTTCTACAAGAAAATCAATGGGCATTAGTCTGGAACAAAGCCTGGGATATGTTTTGCATTGAAAATGTGCCCCCCCATTTCGTTTGTATCATTAAAATATCAAGGACTCCCATGAGTTCTAAATAAATAGTGCCAAAATAGTAATGGACAAAAATACTTAATACTTTGCTTTTCATTTTTTCTTTATTGTCTTTTTTTCACTTTGTGCTATCAATTTCATAAAGTCACCTGTTTTCACTTCTGTATCATGAAGTGGTATAGAATAGATGTCCAACTGAAAAAAATTGACTTCTTTGCAAAAATATTTACAAATAATTATTAAAATATAAAAATTTCTGTCAATAATAAAATATACTACATGGAAATGGAAACATTGCCATAATAATTTTCTTCTTTTGAATCAAATATTTAAATAAAATAATCCAGAATATCCATAAAAGTATATATATAAATATGTTCATCACAGCACATTTTTAATAGAGAAAAATGGAAGCTATATAAATGTTCAACAATAGGGGAACAGTACATATGGTGGTATATCACTAATGTGAAATATTTAGTCATCAGTTTTTTCAAGAAATATTCATAGAGTATTAACTATGTGTGTGGCATTGTGCTGGACTGGAGACAAATGCAGCTGTATTAATGGAGCTATGTACTAATAAAATTATGCTGTAATGAGTAGATTTTAGCTGCTCTTGCCACAAAAACAAACAAAAACATGTGTAACTATGTGAGATGGTAGATATATCATTATAGTAACCATTTTACTATCTATATGTACTCCAAAACATGTTGTATACCTTAAATATACACAATAAGATTTATTGTTTTTTAAAAAGCACAATTTCTTGAAATGGGGAAAAATAAAGGAGCTATGTGTTTTACAGAACATTTATTACCATGGAAAATTCCTATATTATGAAATTAAATAAAAGAGCATGCCAAATGTACAGTATGATCTCAAAAATATAAATATCCAAAAATAGGGGAGAAAAAAGCTTGGAGGGTTATCAACAAAAATGTTCCATGATCATAACTGGATGATAGAATCAAAGCATTAGTTATATAGACAAAATAATATAAATACATTTTAAATGGACCTGATTTTGTTCAACATTTTATTATGCTGCTGTCAATATAGTTGGCACTTAACTCATATTTGTTAAATGGGTGGAAAATGACTAAAAGAATGCTGGAGAGAAACTGTAGGATTCTAGCTCCTAAGGTGCTTCTGTGTCTTCTGGAAGTCTGAATTGAAGAAGATGATATGGAGCAAGGTTTGGGGCCTTGCTGAAGGTCCCTACCCACATTCCCACCCTCTGTGCTGACCTCCCCCCTCTGAATCTGCTCTCCCACTAAATCCTCTGTCCCAAGCTCAGGGAACCTCTCAAGCATGGTTCTCATGGTGCACTTCCAGCATCTATGCAAGGAAAGAGTTAAGAGTTTTACAGTTAGGTCACTGACAATACGAGGGATCCTAGGGGAAAAGGAAGTCACATGGATAAGTCCACAGTCCCTGAAGATGCTCACAGAAAGAATAATTTGTCCTTCAACTCCTCCCCCAGCTTGGTCTCCTGACCACTGCACACAGTCTGTGGTGTGGGGACACCTGAGATCAAGGCAGGGGCATGGCTCTAGCTGGCAGTTCCCAAAGACTGTGATGGACACTTCAGGGTGAGGAGAGGTGTAGATTGGTACCGACCAGCATTGCCTGGTGCTTCTGTGGGCCCTTCTGCCCAGGGGCAAGAACTGTGGGGTATGACTGAGCATGGGGATAAAGAAGGTGGGAGAAACACTGAATTTATTGAGGAGAAACAATGACGGATTGCCTTCAACATTTGGCTACTCTATAGAGGTTTTATTTGCAATTCTTTATCCCCTAAGAGGAGAGTCAGGGAGGAAAGACCAAAATGTTTCTGCAGAAGCTTTGTGGCATTGTGGACATACTAGTGAAATGAGAGACAAGAGGACTTGTTTCTAGACTTCCTTAACTCATTTCCTCTGCTATGTTGGGAAAATTTCCTTACCTTCTGGGGCCCTTCTAAATAAATAGTAAGTTACATGGCAAGATTATTTGAGGTTTGGTGTGAGGATTAAAGCAGGAGTTGGGAAACATTTTTGGTAGAGGACCAGAGTAAATATTTTAGGTTTCAAATGTGGTCTATTCAATTCTGTCCCATAAAAGCTGCCATAGATGATATGTAAACAAATGGGAATGACTGCGTCCCAATAAAACTTTATTTACAATAGCAGGTGGTGGGCAGGATTTGGCCCATAGCCTGCAGTTTGATGATCACTGGAATTAAATCCCAACCAGCGCTTGTATTTTATATCTCTCACTCAAGATTAGGCAGTTCAAGACTAGAACTGGTGAAGCAGGGGTGTTGTCCTGTGAATTTCCTTTCTGTGAAAGTCCCCTCTTCTGGTATGGGTAAGGGGACTGTGACACTGGAGACAGGGGTAACAGGTAGTCATAATAAGATGACTTAGGTAAGTCACAAATTATCATGTCACAGTGAGTTTGAGTAATTAATGACTATGTGAATTTGTGTGGGAAAGTTTAAAATGTGCTTGGAAAAGTTTAAAAGTATGTGTGTGTGAAGTATCATAGTGAAGAACTATTTGTGTGAACTGTGAAAATGTGTGTCAGCGTATAAACTTCATCAGTATTTGCATAAGTGAGTATGTGTGATGATGGCTGTTTAAATGAGTGTGTGTGAAAATATGTGTCTGAATGGAAATGTGTGTGTGTGTGTGTGTGTGTGTGTGTGTGTCTGTGTATTTGTAGCTGGTAGAGCTAGAATTGAACCAAGATAGGTCTGACTCTAGAGCCCATATTTTTTCCTGTATTGAATTGTCTTACATGTTTTAGAAGTTGTGGCATAAATAGGAGAATTAGAAGGGAGTGGGGTGGAAGTCCACGAAAAGTAGTTTAGGTAGTCAACATAACAAAATGGAAGTTTTTAAAATTAATGGAATTTTTGGCCCTAGGTAGTCTTGATTCAAATAGGCTAGCTACTAACAAGTTGTTTGTCTTTGGACAAATTATTTGAGTGTCAGTTTTTTCATGCATAAACTAGTGATAATTTCAATTACATAGGTTTGGTGTGAGGATTAGAAATAATATCCATATCTAACATTCAGTAGGTATTTAATATTGTAGTTGCTATTATAAAACTAAGAAGTATTAATAATGGAAATTGGAGATATGAATAAGAAGTGAAAAGTGACATTAGATTTGGCAATTGTGAGGTGATAGATCATTTTCAAGAAGGAATCGTTAGTGGCATGCTGGGGTCACAAGGAACTTGGCAATGGGTGAAGATCAAGAAGGTGGTGAGAGAACTGATGAAGAGAGAGCACATGCCTTCTTTTGGGAAGCCCAGGTGAAGGGGAGATGAGGCACCTGAACATATTTATGCAGTAAGGAGAAGGAGCCAACAGAGAGGGAGAGGTTGAAATTACTGGAGAGTGACGGATTGATGGAGAGAGATACTTAAAGAGAAAAAAGTGTTGGGGTCCAGTGCACAGATGGAAGGCTTAGCCTTAAACAGGAGGAAGAGGCAAAAGACGATGTGAATATAAATAAATTTGTAGGTGGCAGAGTGAGGGTGTGGGAGTTTAAGGGAATTAACAAGAGATGACTTTTTTTTTCTCCTTGAATCAGCAGTCAGGAAATCACCATCACTTGAGGAATGGAAGCAAGGTGTAGTAGGGGAGACATGAAGTGATTGAAGCCAGTCTGGGAAGCCAAATTCCAGCTCCACCATTTGCAAGCCAGGTGACCTTGGGTGGGGGTGCTGCTTAAATTCTCCAGGCTTTGTGTGTTCCCCTATCAGTAAAATGGGGAGATGACTACAGTTACCTCAGACTGTGGTGACTCAACACAGTGCCCTTCCTAACTGACCTCTGTCTCATTCTGCAGCCTCCTCCCCTCCTCATCCATCTTACACAATCCTGCAAGCCAGCGAGCTGCCTAAAATGCAGACCTTACCACGCCATTCCCTCACTTCACTGGCTCTTACCACTTCGACATAAATGTAAAGTCTCAAATCTCTTAGTGACTTGGTCCCTACCTCACTCCTCTACATTATTTTTATTATCATTTTTATTATCTCTACCATGTCCTCTTTGCTGTTAACCTCGAATCATCCCAATTTCCTTCAAACTCCACGTTCTTTCAGATCTCCATGACTTCATTCAAATTCTTCCCTCATCACATTCCTTTCCTTGGCAAGCTCTTACTTATTTCTCAACAAGGTGGCATCTTTCAAAAGCCTTTTCTGAACTCCTAGGGAGTTCTCCATGTCCCCACAGCTCCCTGTACTTAGCTTTTCCTCTATCGTGTCCATATCATAGAGAGGGATATTTTGCTTGACTGTTTGTCTTCCCCTTCTTGTCCTCAAGAAGCCATGCCTGGCACACAGTAGGTGCTCAGTAAGGTTTGTTAAATTGATGGGCAACTCAGTTACCATTTTCCTTTTGAGATGCTCGTCACATTCTGGTGTTCAAACTGGAAATTGATGTGTTTGTTATTCATAGCTGTTAAATATAACAACCTGAGACGAAGATCTATGGGATTCTAGAGCTGGAGGGCCTCTGTTACACATGATGTGATCAATTCTTTCCCCAACTTTAGTTTTAAGGTGATAAAGAGAGACCCAGAGCAGGGAGTAATTTTATTGAGATCATATAGCTAGTGAATAGAATGGCAAAGAATTTTAGCCCACAACTCCTGACTTCCTGACCAGGACCCTTTTCACTGCTCCAACCAATGAAAAATGATCTGTTCCCTCCCACCCTATTCCAACTCCATGCAGCTTTTTAGAAAGAGAGAAGAGGTGACTGCCAAATCCTGCTCACCAACACACAGGTGACCTGCCCTGGCCATGGTGACTCCCAACTACACTGCTACCAGCCACTCACTCTTCATCCTGCTGGGCATCCCTGGCTTGGAAGACCAGCACACATGGATCTCTCTCCCCTTCTTTATTTCCTACCTTATCGCTCTCCTTGGGAATAGCCTCCTCATCTTCATCATCATCACCGAACACAGCCTCCATGAACCCATGTACCTCTTCCTCTGCATGCTGGCTGTGGCTGACCTCATCCTGTCCACTACCACTGTGCCCAAGGCCCTAGCCATATTCTGGTTCCACGCTGGGACAATCTCCCTTGATGGCTGTGTCACCCAAATCTTCTTTATCCATGCTACCTTCATTGCTGAATCAGGAATTCTGTTGGCAATGGCATTTGACCGCTACGTGGCCATCTGTGACCCACTGCACTACACCACAGTGCTCAGTTGTTCAGTAATCATAAGGGTTGGCTTGGCTGTGGTCCTGAGAAGCTTCTGTGTGATACTCCCAGATGTATTTCTGGTGAAGCGACTGCCTTTCTGCCATAGCAATCTGCTGCCACACACCTACTGTGAGCACATGGCTGTAGCCAAGTTTGCTTGTGCTGATATTCGTGTCAATGTCTGGTATGGCTTGTCTGTCCTTCTCTCTACTGTAGTGCTAGATGCCTTGTTCATCTTAGTTTCCTACAGCCTCATTCTCTACGCAGTCTTCCACCTCCCCTCCCGAGGAGCTCGACAAAAGGCTCTGGGCACGTGTGGCTCCCACCTTGGGGTCATTTCCATGTTCTATTTGCCTGGCATTTTTACCGTAATTACTCAACGGTTTGGGCACCATGTGCCTCTCCATACACACATTCTGCTGGCCAATGTCTGCATGTTGGCCCCTCCCATGCTGAACTCCATCATTTACGGTATCAAGACCAGACAAATTCGAGAACGTGTGCTCAGTACTTTGCCTTCACCATGGAAACAATGCTGAGTTTGACTGATCAGATGGTATGTTTACCAATATAGGGCTTCACTTTTTTTTTTTTTTGCTTACTTTGTAGAGACTTATAAATTAAGAGTTTCACTGACTGTGAACAAAGTGATTTGTTTATGACTTTGAAAGTCAGATTGCCATGTGATCTTGAGAAGGGTAGTATTTAGGAAAGAATATGAGATTTTGGATCAGAATTAGGTTTGAATCCCAGCTTTACTGACAATGTGTTTGACGTTGGGTAAATTACTTATTCTCTCAGAAGCTCTTAGCATATGCTTAAGATATCATAAAAAGAGGAATATCAAAACCACAGTAACCAAATTAAACAATGAGAAAGCTTTATCTATAATAAATTTACCTAGGGCATGATAATAAAAACATCTAGACAGAATTTATCTTAATGTAATAGTATACATACATTTGATATAATTTAAAATGTATTTTATTTTGAATTAGATATGGGAGGATGCCATAATCTTTACATTTTTTATGTCTTGATGATACCTTTATAGTAGGGCTGTGATAAAAATAAAGTATAAACAGGACCTTGAATATACGTGATACAGAGTAAATGTGGATACATTTTTAATTTTTTTTTCCTTTCCACCTTACCATGTTTAAAATTTTGGTATAATAATTTCTGCCTCTCCTAATTCAAAAGAAAGTTGTAGAATCAAAGGAGATAAAAAAATTCAACAGGCTTTGAATTTTAAAGGATAATATTAAATATTAAACAGAATTGGAATTAGTGCTGGTAGAGTCTTCCCTTATTTCTCAAGAGAATTTTTATGCGACAAGCAAGGGTATACCTGGATCACTTCTTAGAGACTTGTTACCTTGTGGAGGTAAAAGTTGAGATGCTATGAAACCTCTACTACTTGATTTCTTTTGGTGAAGGCCAAGGGGAGTGTGTCATCTGTGTAATGTGTGTCTCCAGGTATCAAGGTAACTTGATATGCCAAGGTATTTAGATTTTGAGAAATGAGATTATTTAAGTTTACATCATTATGATAGTCTCCTCCGACCAGTATATCAACTAAGGGAGAAAATCATCATTTACATGGCGAACTCAAAAGCAGAAACACAGAGAAACAGAAAAGATGATTTTATAATCTATCCTGTTTTTTCTGTATTTCTCTGTGAACCTAACATACACAAGCCAACCATTTCCCAGTACATCCCCATTTGCATAAGCACGAAATCTTCTCCATATGCCTTCTCTAGTTTATCAACCACAGCATTCACTGGTTGACTTTGCCAATTTGTCTTGATTTAGCTCTGTAATGTCATCTTGCCTGAGGATTTATGAGCCAGGTCTCTTCTGTTCTTTTTATCTTTTCTTCATAAGACTTGCTTTCTGCCCAGTGTTAAGGTAGATCAGTACTGATCCTTAGAAACAACTCTTTGATCAATAAACTCTTTTCGAAGTCACTGACATCTTTGTAGAATATCTAAATTTTTCATGACATATTTAGCAGATGTGCTGAAGGCAATCCCAGATTCTATTTTGGATAAGAAATCAGGGTTCCTGGAAAGCTAGGGCTCTCTCATGGTCTACTGTGATTCAGGTGCAGAGCTTCATTCTTCCAACCTTAAAAACCTTAACTAAAGAAAGTATGTTGTCACCAGGTGATGCTGTTACCTCAGTCCTGGCCTTCATATCAATCAGAGTTCAACTGGAGAGGCAGAAACAGTGGTAGATATATATTAAGAGATTCATTGCAAGGAATTAGCTTACACAAATGTGGGGGCTGCCGAGACAAGTCCTGTATCCATCGGGCAGGCAATCAAGAAAGGCAGGCTAGTGCTCTCAGGAATGAGCTAAATTGCTGTTCACAGGTGGA
The DNA here is from genome assembly GCA_963575035.1 of Avahi laniger. NCBI lineage: Eukaryota > Metazoa > Chordata > Mammalia > Primates > Indriidae > Avahi > Avahi laniger. The sequence continues at coordinate 26,826 of CAUYSK010080456.1, read as the reverse complement.
ATATCAAATTCTTCAGGGAAGCTTCAGTTCTTCTCTTAAAGTCTTTCACCTGATTGAATTAGGCCCAGCAAGATTACATAGGATAATTTCCTTTAAGTCAAATGATTATGTATTTTAATCACATCTACAAAATACTTTCACAACAAAATCTAGATTAGTTTGACTGAATAACTGGGGGCTTATAGCCCAGCCAAGCTGACACATCAAAAGACCATCACACTTTCTATTTAGATTGATATTCCTAATACTAGTGTTATAATTTAACAGGAAAAATTAAACACTCATTTCCTCTTTTAAAAAGTTACAAAACTTATGAAAACAGAATTTTTAGGCCAGGCGCAATGGCTCACGCCTGTAATCCTAGCACTCTGGGAGGCCGAGGTAGGAGGATTGCTTGAGCTCAGGAGTTAGAGACCAGCCTGAGCAAGAGCGAGACCCGTCTCTACTAAAAATAGAAAGAAATTAGCCGCACAATTAAAAATAGAAAAAATTAGCCGGGCATGGTGGTGCATACCTGTAGTCCCAGCTACCTGGGAAGCTGAGGCAGGAGGATTGCTTGAGCCCAGGAGTTTGAGGTTGCTGTGAGCTAGGCTGATGCCACGGCACTCTAGCCTGGACAATAGAGTGAGACTCTGTCTCCAAAAAAAAAAAAGTAGGTGCCAGTTTTTTTACCTATAGAGGTAGTGGCAAATTTCTTTTGAGGTTAAACTCGCTTATTTGGGAAAAGTCATTTTAACAGGCCTTTGGATTTAAGCAGAGGCAAAGACAAAATCCTATCCCAGAAAGGAAAATCTGGGGGCAATAAGAAACAAAACTGCCCTTGTAGTTTAACTATAAAGTCTACCTCTTCTGTCTTTTATCAGATAATAGTTTGCAAATATTTTCTTCCATTCTTTAGGTTGCCTTTTCATTCTGTTGAATGTTTCTTTTTACGTTGATGTTTCTTTTGCTATGCAGAAGATTTTTAGTTTGCTATAGTCCCACTTATTTTTGCTTTTGTTGCTTATGCTTTTGGTGTCATATCCAAAAAATTATTGCTGAGACCAATGCCGAGGAGCTTTTCCCCCATGCTTTCTAGGATTTGTAGTATTGTTTCAGGTCTTACATTTAAGTCTTTAACTCATTTCGAACAAAACTTCTTTATTCAAGAACTTTTTGACTACCTTGTGCACACTACCAAGGTGTCTCCCCAATTCACTCCATACACTTTTACTAATCATCTGCTGAATTCAGATGAGTTTCCAAAAAAGAACTGAATACCAGGATAATTGGTATAAATTAAATACCTTATATATTAAAAATAAATCCCACAAAATTAAGGTAGTTGAAAACTTCTCTAGATTCCTTGTCCTCTGCTTCTAGTTCCATAGCATTATGTTCTTTTTGAAAAGAATAAGAAGATGACCTTTCTTTTACCTTAGGTATTAAATAAATATGACATGGCAGATATGGGGGATGTTGAGTGAGAATGAGAGGATGTAAGGGTCAAGCACCAAGTTGGACCTTCCACAGAGAAGTTTGAAATATAGTCACTTCTTTTATGTTTCATGTCAAATGAAAACTTGTTCAAAGGTATAATAGACCAAAACAATTATACTCCTAGAGACCTATCCTCCAAAATATATTGTACATGTAGAACACACATACATACATATATATTCACCAACAGACATGTAAGAATATCCATATTCATTGCATACAGAACATATGTGTGATCAAGACTGTCAGGTTATGTTGCTTCACTGGGAATACATTTTTTAAGATTTCACAGAAGCTCTGATAACGTTCACCATGATCTTCGAGGTGGTATAACAGCCACCTCTATATTTGATATTATTTATATATATTTATGAAACAATTATTTATATTTTAATAACCTCAAACTGGAAATTACCTAAATATCAATAACAATAAATTGTAGTATATCCAAACAATGAAATATGAAACAGCAATGGTAATGAATGGATCACGATTATAAGAAATAAGGATGAATCTTACACATGTAATGTTATAAACATTATGAAGCTAAAATGAAGCTAGGCATAAAAGAATGTGTACTGTATAATTACATTCACATATGATTCAAAAGATAAAATAAATCTATGCTGTATATGTGAGGATGGTGATTACCCTTGTGGGCTGTGATTCGAAGGGAGCTTAGTTGGATCTGCTGGGGTGCTGGTCACGTTCTGGATATGGATTCTGCTACAGGGGCATATTTATTTTGTTACAAAAAATCATTGATTTGCACACTTGTACTTCTCTGAATGCACATTTATGTCAATAAAAAAATGTATGGCCGGGTGCGGTGGCTCACACCTGTAATCCTAGCACTCTGGGAGGCTGAGGTGGACGGATCGTTTGAGCTCAGGAGTTTGAGACCAGCCTGAGCAAGAGCAAGACCCCGTCTCTACTAAAAATAGAAAGAAATTAATCGGACAACTAAAACTATATATATAGAAAAAATTAGCCAGGCATGGTGGTGCATGCCTAGTCCCAGCTACTTGGGAGGCTGAGGCAGAAGGCTTGCTTGAGCCCAGGAGTTTGAGGTTGCTGTGAGCTAAGTTGATGCCACGGCACTCTAGCCTGGGCAAAAACAGTGAGATTCTGTCACAAAAAAAAAAAAAATGTAAAAAAACCCAAACATATGCTAGATCATCAAGAAAACCAGTATGGCATTACTGGGGCTCCCTCTTGGAGCTCCTTTCTCTTGAATTTCCAAAGAAACTTTAGGCTTCTAGAGTCCAAAAATAGGGAGGGAGGGGAGGACCAGCGCATTTTGTAAACAGTGAGAAATGCCTTTTTGACTGGCATATTAGTCACTTACCTGGAAGTGTAAATGTTTAGTCTTATGCAATCTGAGGTAAGATACTCTCTCATCTTCAATCCGAGTATAATTTTCAGCTGGACTCCCAGGATGCATTCCAGCAACTATTTCCTGAGAACCTGTTTTGTCCCTGGCACTGTGTTAGGGATAGGGGATGCAATGGCCAAGCTCCAGCAGCCACGCCCTTCTCAGACATTACCACAGGACTTGGGATCCCTTCTTTTCTCTCCCTAGGGTGGAATGGCTCTACCCCACAGCTGCTGCTCCCTGTTGTTGGGCTGTCCCTACAGACAGGGCAGCCTGGAGAAGGCTGTGGGCTCAATATTTCTCTCTCTCGAAACAGTTCCCAAGGTAGAATCAGGAGGCTGAGAGAGGATGCGGCCACAATCTATATCTCTGGGCAAGTGTGCTTCACACTAGGACAGGCCTGTGATATCTGAAATGTCCTTTCATCAACTCCATTATAATCAGGGTGTGGTTGGGGAGAGGTTCAGCCCCAAACCCTGAGTTTCAGGAACTGTTGTAGGAAAGAAATTTCATCAGCAAAGCACCCAGAGCCTCATGTTGCAGTAACTCACACTCCCCTGGGCAGACACTAACTCCCTCCAGCCCCTTCCACACCTTAACCCTCCCCACCTGCACTCCCTCACCCAGCTGGGGCAATTCCTGCAGGAGACCCAGAGAGACCAGCCCCGCAGGTTTCCAGGCTCTGGCCTTTTCCTGTGGCAGCCAGCAGAAGTCCAGGTCAAAGGTGAGGCCAAGAACCAGGTGGGTGAGAACTAGGGGTGTGTGTGTGTGTACCATCCTGTGGCAGCCATCAGAGGTCCAGGTCAAAGGTGAAGCCAAGAATCTGGTGGGTGAGAACTAGGGGCTGTGTGTGTCAGAACCATCTAGGGCTGAGGGGTCTGAATCTGAGAACAGGGAGAATGGTTCCTTCCATCAGAGAACTGAGGAGGAGGTGGAAACAGTGAGGGGTACTTAGGATTTGAGAGGAGAGAAGGGAAGGAAGTTGCCACAACCCAGTCTGAGGACACTCCAGAGGGAGTCCATGTCCCACCATTTACTTCTGACCCCAGAGACCACACCACCCTCTTCGGTCTCTGTCTGCAGAAGCTGTCCGGTGCCTGTCCCTGCCTCTCTTCTCTGTCCTCCATCTGGAGGCCCCTAGCCCTGAGGCACAGTCTGATCTGCAGATGTTCTGAGAGGGCTCATTAATGGCAGAGCCCTGGGAATTAGATGATTCCCTTGCTTGGGTTTCTTTTTCATATCTATTCACAACTCTTCTTTCCACCACCAAACATTCAAGTAGGAGCCATGGGGTCGAGGGCAAGAGGAGGTAACCTGGTCACCCAGACAGGAAGGAGATGAAACCACCTTCACTATCATACTTTCTGCCATGTTCTCCCCTCACCTTGGCTGACAGGATACTTCGTCCTCTGCAGTGGAAGCATATGGAGGACAAACTGGGCTCTTTTTTCCTAGTACTCATGGCTTTAATTGCTGCCTTGGAACACACGCTGACACACATTTCTCCAGACTCCAAATCCTTATAACTGGGGACGTGGTCACATCCACTGCATACACACCTCTTCTCTGGGATCCCTTAGTGAATGCAACATTTATTCGTCCGGAGAAGTCAGAAAATTTGCCCAAGAGCAAGCATTTCAGAGAAGACTGATATTAAAATTGGATGTTTCAAGGGGCATAGGAATTTGCCAGTTGTCAAGGAGAACACCGAGAGCAGGGGACACCCCAACCTTGGCCCTCCAGGGGCAGAGAGCTCCAGGAACTTGGATTTTGTCACCAGTCAACTACTAAGTGAAAGAGGCAGCCTTGCAAAATTAACAGGAAAATATCTAATCCTGCAATTTCCTAGTAACAGTTAAAGATCAATCCTATGAGTTTTCTCACTAACAGGCATCCTTCAGGAGTTCTGTTTTACACTTCTGAAAAGAGCTGAACGGAAAAGTGATGTAAATCTTTCTCTCTTAAAATTGCTTTTGAGGATCTGTTTTTAGAGTTCCTGAGTGAACAGCAGGGTATGAGTTTCAGGCCTCAGCCATATCTTGAGGGCAGAGTCACATCTCCTGTAACAATCCCTTCTCCAAGGAAAGGCAAGAGAGCCAACTCTTGGACTTTGACATCCTCCTGCAATTTCAATTTCTTTTTTATTAGCTCACTACCAGGAAGAAAGAATGGAGTGGATGCAGCAGTACCCTATTAATTTGGCTATAGCCATAAACCTTCTTCGCCCCCTAAATAAAAAGCCTGAGTAGCTGGTGCTCTCTGGAACATTCCTTTACTTCCTTTAGGTCTGTGTTGGCCCTTTTTCCACCCAGGGAGAAGTAAAGACACTTCTTCTTTCTATCCTAATCTTTGTCTGGAGAAATCTTTCTCAAAACCCATGTGCACTGGCTCTCCACACCCTAGTACTAAGAACATATTCAGAAGGTGTCTTAGGTCTGTGAGGGTCAGAGATCCAGAAAGCTATACTGGCCCCAGAAGAACCCTGTCGTTCAAAACCAGTTCTCTCATAGTGAGGAGGTGGCACCCCCTCAGGCAGTGATCAGAGCCTCACATGGTCTTCTCTCACCACAGTGGCTACTGTGGGGAGTTACACAAGATACTCTTGACCCGAATCTTCAGTCCAAGCCAAATATTCCAAATGCGAGGGGAGGGGGCACTCCAGGCAGGAAAAACATGAACAATGTTATAGACACATCACTATTAATTATATTCAGAGCTGTCAAGTATTTCAAGATTAAGGAAGAATGATTGAATAGGATAGATTAAGGTACAATTTTTTTGAAAGCCCTTTTGCAAACCATGCAAGATATAATAGAGATCTGACCAAAGGCAACAACCTAGAGACAGAGAGGAGAAAACAAAACAAAACTTAGGCAGAATCACATTTTTGTTGATCCAGATGCATCTGGGCCAAATATAAGCAGTTTGCTTCCCTGGAGGGAATCATAAAGCAATCTAGGGCAGCAATATTGGTGTGGAAGTGACCTTGCCGCTAAAGCCTGCTGGCTGGGATCCTCGTGCCTCTGTAGAGACAGAGGAGGCACAGAGTTCATGGGAAAAGACGCAGGGTCTGTGGCTGAGAAGGGGCGCCAACAGGGAGGGTGGCAGTGCCCAGAGAGCGCCATCAACAGTCAGTGGGTCCCTACTGTCTCATCTTCAGCGGACAGAGGGTCAGAGGGGCTGCGTTTCCTCCTGTGTCATTGAAACCAGGACTGAAGAAGGGCCGCACAGGTCCAGTGAAGTCACATTCGGAGAAGATGTAGATGAGGGAGCCGTCGTCAGTGATGTTGTAGAAGGAGACAGTGCCAGCCTCATAGTCTAGGAAAATCCCAACTTGGCGTGGAGGCACCTGAAGGTGGAGGGGAGTCTGGGGGTAGGTGCTAGCCTCATATTTTTGTTTACTCCACAACCAAATTGTCCAGAAGCCATTCTTGGAGCTGGGTGAAAAAAAACCCTTCCTCTGTACCGAGTCGCTACAAACCCCCATGTCCCAGGCCTCCTTTCCCGTCACATCCACCTCCCAGTAAAGTTTTCCAGAGTTGAAGCGCTGAGCACCCAGGACCATGGGATAATTATCAAATCTCTCTTCATTCTCAGGCACCTCCTGCCGAGCGATTCCAAGGCTCACTTGTCTCCGATCCTCTGAAAGGATGAGCCAGGGGTTGGCTGTGTCTGGATCCAGAGTGACGTGCACTGCAGAGAGAGGACCACAGTCAGGTCTTGTGTGGGAGAAATCAGTAATCTGTGCCTGTGGGGGGGGCTTTGTGTAAACTCCAGGGCAAGGATGAGGGTGACCCTGAACCTCAACATGTGAGGAAGTAACCCTCAGCCGGTCCGGCCTTTTGCCCTGACCTTTGAGAAAACCATCTTCTCTACCTCTGTCTCTGCCCCACCTGCTCCAGCCTGCCTCTGAGCTGCCATCCATTCTTATTCTCCCTGTCCCCGGGACCCACTATGCACCCTCGGTATCCCCCGCAGCTCCAGCCCCACAGCTCCTAGAGCTCGCCTCACCTCCACACATCCTCAGCATCTCCTTCAGTCCCGGCACATAGCACATACTACTCAGGTTTGCGGAGACAATGTCCAGCTCCTTCAGGTTCCAGGACTCACTCCTGGGGAAAAGAGAGTTTGAGACTCCTTTCTTCCATGCCTACCTTCTACCTCAAACCCTAATGCTATAACCTGTGATAATTCAATTCAACTCAAGTTCACAAACACCTCTTATGTTCAGGTTTCCAGGGTCACCCCCTGGTGAGAGGCAAAAATGTAGGATTTAGTTCTTATGCAGGAGTTTCTGGTTATATGAGGCTCTGCAGCATGTGGACAGTCTATCTCTTGTCCAAACCTGAGGTCACCATGCATCACATTCTATTTCATTTTACAGGCAAAGCATCTGATTAGGCTGAATTACTTTTGTAGGGAAATTCAAGGAGTCTCGCCCATGCTGTGGGTCTTATGGCCCTTTAAGAGGTTTGTAATGGTTATATTCCATTTAAAGAGGAAATCCCAGTAATCTGTAGACCTAGAACTTCCCAGAATTTCCCTGTTTGGCAGGGCTTTACTGTGTGCAGATGTTATAATCCAATTACTTTGGGCAATTCACCAACTGAGATGTCCATGTGTTAGCCTTCTGAGACCAGAAACTATTTTATAGAGGATCAGATCTTGGAGAATAGGGAGGTGGATGGAGAAAACTTCAGTGCAGGTATTTATAACTTGATAACCTTTTTCATAGGGATATATGCTTCCTGCCATCCCCTCTTCTAACAAAGAAAACTTCTCCTTACCTTTCCAGGACAATTTTCACCTCCTGAGGAGAAAAGAGACAGAGAGTAAGTTCTGCAATTTCTGGTTCGCCACTGAGACTTCAGCCCTGTGGGCGATGTGACACCTCCCTGTGGTCCTTGGGGCACTACCCTTCCCTTTCCTCTGGACCAAGGCCCAAAAGGTGATTTTGATCAGCTTGGAGCAGAAAGAACGTGTGGATGTTTGTGGAATCACCAGAAATCCAGCATGGGTGTGACCTATAGCTAGGAAAAGATCATCAGTTAAAGGACTCTGACTCAGAAAGACCAGGTTCTTGGGGGCAGGGGAAGGGAGGGAGGAGGGTAGAAGAGGGCAAAGAGTCCATCCTGGCTGAAGTCCAGAGGTAGTCACAGGGAGAGAATGGCCAAGTAGGATGATCAGAACCTGCTCTATCTCACTTGAGGGCTTGAATTGTTTGGGAAGGAAGGGTTGGCTAGTTAGGGCTCTGTTCTGTGCTATAGTTAATGTTCCCCCTCCTGTATAGGAGATCAATCACCTGAGAATATTCTATTGCAGGGGCTGGAGGCCCTTACATGGGAGCTGGCAGGCTCCAAGGCCCAGTCCAAAGCGCTTTAGAAACCCTGGTTCAAGGTTGGGCAGAAGAAAGCCCAATACGATCAGCTTTTCTTTTGCACAAACCAGAAAGAAATGGCTTCATGACCACATCTGACAGAGACAGTGAAAAAGTATGAGAAAAAGAAGAATTGTAGGATATTAGAGCAGAAGGGACTTCTGAGACCATCTAGTTCATAGTTTCCCAAAGTAAGGCAAACACAATACTGATGGAAGTGAGGTGATTGTAAGTGGAACATACAGCGATGATTTTTCTAAAAAAGTTATATATTTATTTTAATCTTAACTCTACATCTTACTGTTTGGATAAACCTGCTCAAGTTATTTAGCTTTAGTCTCTCACTAAGTTTCAACATCTCTGCATCTTGGTCTTCTCATCTATAAAACAGATGAGAAGCACCCACCTGAATGCTTGGCAGGTAATATTTAAGAATTTGCAGTTAATATTATTGTTATGAAATAAACTACAAGAAACATCAGTAACATATAAAGACATGATTTCCCACCTCCTACTGTTTTGGAAAAATTTCCTTTTAAACTAAATTTATTCAGGGAAAAGGGTAAGACAATTTAAAGAAAAATGACATGTTAACATCATATAGATAGTTCACAAAAGTAGCAGAAAGTATAAAGATGATACATTCATGACTAAAGTTTGGGCAACCCTTGTTATTTAGTCCACTCCCTCTCTCTTGTTTCAGAAACACAGAAATTAGGTCCAAGAAAGGAAAATGACTTAATCTAGCATTACGGAGAGAATTGGTGGCAGGGCTGGGGATTGGATACTGCTTCTTAATTTTCAGTTCAATGTCTTTAGTTATGTTACATTTACTTTAAAAATCTTTTCATGGCCAGACACTCATCTAAGAGCTTTAGGGGATTTTCTCATTTAATCCTCATAAAATTCTTTGAGATATGTAATATTATAATATCAATTTAACATGTGAGAAACTGGGTGCTCAGAAACATTAAGGAGTGTTCTCAAGGTCCCACACCTGGTATGTGTTAGAGCAACACTTACCAGGGATGGCCATTTCTGTTAACTGCTGAATGGAACATTCCCTCCTAAATCTGTACCTTTCTATGCCTTGAATGCAAACCACTCATGGGTCTGAATTCCAGATTGTTTAAGAATATCTCAAGGACCAGGTTTCTGTTTGTTCTAACGGTAGCTCCAGACAGCTCTGGCTTTTTTCAGTTACTCCTTGCATCTCAGAGGGGCCCTCCATCCTCTCACCTGCAGCAGCTCCAGTGCTGAGCTGTGGCTCCTCCACTCCAGCTCTGAGATCAGCTCCTGCAGGGCCTGGCTCTGCTGGGCCAGCTCAGCCTCTTTCTCCCCCAGACATCTCAGCTGTTCCCTCTCATCCTTCTCAAGCTCTTGCAGCTGCCTCTCTTCCTCTATGGCAAGGAAGTTTTTTTGCTTCACAAACTCTGCATGAATCGTAGATTTTTGTGTTTCAACCTTCCTCTTTGGTGTCAAGAGAAAGAGAGAGGTGGTTTTTATTAAAATCTCTCAGTCTTTGGGAATGGGGGTATCGGTACCTATCTCTGGCTTGTGTAGGCTCATCACTCTGCCCATGCTGTGTGGGAATAAATATACACACATACACTCACTTTTGCTGGGGAGGTAGGTGGGCGAGGCTTCTGGGACTGAGAGGGGAATGGGATTGGTGAGGAGCACATTGTAGCTGGCCTACAATCATAGCTGCACGAACCTGTTGCATCAGAGGCTTTTTTCAACCTCTCTTCCAAAAACCAGTCACCACTCAAATGTGTTGCTTTGTCTTCATGTCTCAGTGAGTTATCAAGAGAGGAACATCTGTTTTTACTCCCAATAACCCCACAAAGTCAGGTTCACGATATCATCTACCATCCCTAAGTCCTGGGAAACGATGGCTTTGGGACCTTCTTTGCTCTCCCTTTCCTGCCAGGAGCTGGAAGGCTACCCAATGACACCGGATGATCCCTTTTGCCACCAGAGCCTGATTCGCCCTTTCTCAATCCCGAATCTTCCTCTTCTGGAATGCACTGTCCATTCCACTTCTCTCTAATGCCTGACATTCCCCACCTCTACTAACAAATCACCAGTGTGGAATGAACTGTGGTTCTCCATTATTATTTTGGACCAGCGACCTGGACACAGTCAAGCAACTAACTAGTCAGATGAGTTTTTCTACCTCAGGCCTTGATGGTTCCCTGAAATCTATTCCTCACAGCCCTTGTTATTTCCTGAAAGACCTAGCAGTTGGGCTTCTCTCCTGGGGCACCTCTGTCCCACACAACAAGGTACTGATGCTGTCAGCTCCTGAGACTGAGCTCGGAGGAGCAGAGAGCTTTAGGGTATAGCTCAGCCGTCTCAGAACCTTCTTCCATGATTCTTGATCTTTATGCCTTTATGGGGAGCTCTCTTTTGAGCCTCCATTCTTTTTATCCCCTCTATCTGGAGATCTAGAGGGCAGTTGGTATATCTCATTCCTCAGACAGAGACAGCTACGGTTAAGGCTGTGAGTCCAAGACCCTGGGCCCTGCCCAGCCTTCAGGACATGACTCTTGCCTTCCAGTCTGCTCTCTTCATTGCAATTTCCACTTCCAAATGCTCAGCCATCTCCTGTTTTTTTCTCAGTTTTTCCAATGCCACCTGGAGCTTCTCCTGCAGAGAAAGATAACAGATTAGTCTCAAACCAGACAGAGTAGTAAGGTGGGGTGATCCTTGAAGCATAGTCCCATAGCATAGCCCCTGCTCCTAGGGAATAAGAAGATTGTGTTTAGCCTGCAATTATCCCCTTATATTAGGCATGGAAGGAAGAATGCCCCTCCTTTCCCCATCCCCTCAACTTCAGAGGTGACTCTTTCCCAACCTCACCTATGTGGAACAAAGCACTATCAGGGCCCACCTTCTTTCTTCCTGTTGGTGTCTCTGTGTTAAGGCCTCACCTGGTACTCCTGAGCAGCCTCCTCGATGGGGAACATGGAGTGGTCACGGTGTTTACGAGATTGGGCGCACACCCAGCAAAGGGTCTTCCCATCGTCCTCACAGAACAGGTGAAGTTTCTCTCCATGCACTGCACACTGCATCCCCGGTGTGTTCTCCTTGGTGGCATCCTGGCTGATTTTTCTAAGGTTTTCCATCATGTTGGCTACCTGCCGGTTGGGCCGGAGGTTCCTGAGCATGAAGCGTTGCCGACACACAGGACAGATGCTGCGCCCATCTTTCCCAACCTCAGAGATGCATTCCTGGCAGAAGCTGTGGCCGCAATCGATGCTCACAGGATCCACGAAGGGATCCAGGCAGATAGGGCACGTGACCTCCTCCCACATCATTGCCAGGGGCATTGCTGAGGCCATAGGGGTGACACGTTCCAGTTAAGCAACACTGTGGAGACCTCGTGGGGAGAGAAGGAAGGGAAAAGAGAAGACGAGAGGAAGTTTGCACGAGAAAAACAATGCAAAGGAAAATGGAGAGTGAACTGGAAGGCTGAGAACAAGAAAACGTAAGAACATCAACCGGAACAAGAAGAATTTCTCCTCCATAGTCTGGTCCCTTGATCCAGTCAGTCAGAAGGAGAAACTGCATCCCCCAAAGAGGCAGAGAAAACTGGTGGGAACCTCAGAGCTAAAGCTGTTGACAGTTTTTTCATCACGTCCATCCCTGCTCAAACCCTCAGTGCCCAGGTGTTTCCCATCCATCTTCTCCCATCTTATGCCAGCAGGCCCCCGTGTGGCTGATATAATGCAGATTATAATGGAGCATTATTATCATAGGAACAGTGGCCATTGACCACGCACCTCCCACGTGCCAGAGATGCTACCACTTTGCCTACATCTTCATTGATCTTTACAATAATGTACACAGGTGTTGAGAGCCCTCCCTGGGCTCTTCTCTCAGCTGCTCCAAACCTACTTCCTGTCTTCATGTCCTCTAGGACATAGAGCAGTCTTGAAAGCGCATAAATTTCTAGTTGAAGGTCCTAAACAGCCTGCCCCTCTCACTCCTGGGTGGGATAGGGGGAGACTTTTGGGGATAGGAGTCTCCAGCATTGCAGACTTCCCCCACACTGGGCGGGGTTACAGTCCCGGTTCTCACAGCTTCACCTGCCCCTCCCCGCAGCTCAGGTGCCAGTCTCAGCGCAGCTCCAGCCACTGCGGGGTGACTCCGAAGTCACAGTCAAACCCCAGGCCCCTCCCGGGAAGACGGGCCATCGTGGAAGCAACTGCTGGGCTTGGGCTGAGCGAGCCCGGCAGCGGAGAAGGGGCAAATGGGGCAGGCTCTAGGGGTGGGGACCGGTCGGAAGGGGCTCTTCACAGCTGCAGTGGGCGGAGGAGAGGGGTCTCCTAGGAAGGGCAGGGGTCCCTTGGTCTAGTGGGGTTCACTCACCTGATCAGCGGACTCAAGAAGGCCGGCTCCCTATTTCACTTTCATTTTCCTCTCACAGGCAGGACTTAAAGGAAAGGGGCGGAGCGGGGCGGAGGGTGGGAGGAGCCAGGGGCAGGGAGAACTGGAGCGGGTGTGGGGAGAGGAAAGGAGAGGGCAGGGGAGTGGGAGGGAGAGAGGGAGGGCAGCAGGCGGAGCTGGGCGCGGGAGCCGTTGGAGGCTTTAGGAGGCTGGGACCCAGAGAGAGCAGCTGAGCCAGAGGCACTGTCCCCCATCCTAGGCGCACGCCCTCCAGTCTTCATGATCCGATCTTGTAGGATGTCGTATCTACAGGAGGAGTTTTTTCTTTGACACTGGTCATCGCCCCACACCTAGATGCTATGTCCACGTCTGGAAGTTGCTTTTAAGGAGGTTTGGATGCAGAGAAGAGTGTCTAGTGCTCTCCCTCAAGTGCCACCATCTGCTTCCTACTTCCAGAAGGGAATTGTCTTTCACGTGACTGATATTCTTTTAATATTGTGAGAGATTTATACTGCATGACCCCCAAGGCCGGTATCACATCAGTGAGTGGTAAGAAGGGAACTGACATTCATCGAGAAGCAACTGTGTTCTCGTCACTGAGCTAGGGATATTCTTAGGTTATATTATTTTTATTTTTAAATTGTGGTAAAATACACAGAACATAAAATGTACCATCGTAACCATTTTTAAGTGTACAGTTAAATGGCAAAAAGTACACTCATATTGTTGTGTGACCATCGCCAGCCATCTCCAGAACTTCATCATCCCTGACTGAAACTCTGCTCATTAAACAATAATTCCTCACTCTCCCCCGGTCGCCCCCACTCCCTGGCAACAATCGTTCCTTTTCTTTTCTTTTTTTTACATATAAAAAACCCAAACTTTATTTTCAAATGATACATTTTTACTCGCTGAAAGAACTTTATGCAAGAGCAAGACAAGGATTGGGAGTGGTAGAATATAATAGGAGAGGAGAATGTAAATTGTATTTTCTATAATATACTCCCTCCTCTGTGAGGATGTTTACCATGAAAAATATGACAATCACAGATACTTTTAGATGATAGATACTTTTGTTTCTTCACATATTTTAAGTGTATCCTCCACTACCTACCTAAAACATTTACTTGATATTAGTTTTGAATATTTTTTTGTACTTTTTTATTGAAGTAAAATATACATACAAAATTTACCATCTTTACCATTTTACAGGTACAGTTCAGTGATAATAACCACACATATATATTTTCTCCCCTTCTTCCTCTCCTCCCCTCAGACTTTCCCCAGCCTCTGATAGCCACCATTCTACTCTCTATCTTTATGATACACTTTTTTTAGCTTCCACATATAAGCGAGATGATACAATATTTGTCTCTCTGTGCTAGGCTTATTTCACTTAACATAATTGCCTCTAGTTCTGTCCATATTGCTGCAAATGACAGGATTTCATTCTTTTTGTGGCTGAATAATATTCCAATGTGTGTATGTACCACATTTTCTCTATCCATTCATTGATGGGTACTGAGGTTGATTCTATAGTTTGACTATTATGAACAGCAGTGCAATAAACATGGGAGTGCAGATATCCCTTCAATATATTGATTTCTTTTCTTTCAAATACATGTCCAATAGTGGAATTGCTGGATCATATGGTAGGTTTATTTTTAGTTTTTTGAGGAACTCCCATACTGTTTTGTCTAGTGACTATACTAATTTACAGTCTCACCAACAGTGTATGAGGATTATCCTTTTTTCCACATCCTCCCCAGCATCTGTTATTGCCTGCCTTTTTTTATATAAACCATTTTAACTGAGATAAGATGATATCTTTTTGTGGTTTTGATTTGCATTTCTCTGTTGATTAGTGACATCGAATGTTTTTTTTCATATACCTCTTGGCCATTTGTATGTATTCTTTTGAGAAATGTCTATTCTTTCACCCATTTTTAAGTCACATTTGGGTTTTATTGTAATTGAGTTGTTTGAACTCCTTATATATTCTGGTTATTAATCCCTTGTCAGATGGATAGCTTGCAGATATTTTCTTTCATTCTATGGGTTATCTCTTCACTTTCTTGATGGTTTCCTTTGCTGTGCAGAAGGTTTTTAGTTTGATGTAACCCTATTTGTCTATTTTTGCTTTGGTTTCCTGTGCTTTTGAGGTCTTACACAAAAAATCTTTGCCTGGACCAAAGTCTTGAAGTGTTTCCCCAATGTTTTTTTCCTAGCAGTTTCATAGTTTAAGTCTTTAATCCATTTTGATTTGATTTTTGTGTACGGTGAGAGATGGGGGTTTAGTTTCATTCCACATACAGCTATCCAGTTTTCCCAGGACCATTTATTGAAGAAACTGTCCTTCCCCACTGTATGCTCTTGGAGCCTTTGTCAAAGATAAATTGGCTATAAATGTGTGAATTTATATCTGGGATTTTTATTATGTTCCATTGCTCCATGGATCTGTTTTTATGACAGTACCATGCACTTTTGTTTACTATAGCTTTGTAGTAAATTTTGAAGTCAGGTAGTGTGATGCTTCTAGTTTTGTTCTTTTTGCTCAGGATTACTTTGGCTATTCAGAGTCTTTTGTGGTTCCACATAAATATTAGGATTTTTTTCTATTTCTTTGAGGAATGTCATTGTTATTTTAATACAGATTGCATTGAATCTATAAATTTCTTTGGGTAGTATTATCATTTTAACACAATTCTTCCAATCCATGAGCATGGAATATCTTTCCATTTTTTTGTGTCCTCCTCAATTTCTTCATCAGAGTTTTATTTTATGGTTTTTTGAGCATTGTTCTTTCTTTTCTTGTAATACAGAAGAAAACTTTTCTGAGTTTTTTTTTCCCTCTCTTTCTGTCTGGCCACTCTGAGTCTTCTTTGCTGGCCCCTTTCCTTCCACCATTAGTGTTGGAAAGCCCAAAGTTGTATTCTGGGCCCTCTTTCCTTCTCCTTCTAACCTTCCTCATAGGATATCCAACTGATTTCCTGTATCTTTAAAAAGCATCTAAATATTATGAATCATGAATAGAATCAGGAACAAAACCATACAGTTATGTCAATAAATGCTGAAAAAGCATTTGATCAAATTCAACATCTCTTTATGATTAAAAAAAACACCTCATCAAAATGGGTATAGAAGCAACATACCTCAAAATAATAAAGGCCACATATGACAAACCCACAGTTGACATCATATTGAATGGGGAAAAATTGAAGGCCTTTTCTTTAAGGACTGGAACAAAACAAGGATGCCCATTCTCACCACTTTTATTCAACATCATACTGTAAGTCCTGGCCAGAATAATTAGGCAAGAAAGATAAACAAAGGGCATCCAAATCAGAAAGGAAGAAGTCCAATTAGCCATATTTGTAGATGGCATGATCTTATACCTAGAAAAACCTAAAGACCATCCAGACAACTGTTAGAGCTGATAAATGAATTCAGTAAATTTGCTGGATACAAAATCAACAGACAAAGATCAGTAGCATTTATATATGCCAACAGTGAACAATTTGAAAAAAAGTCAAGAAAGCAATCCCATTTATAACAGCTACAAAAAGTACAATATACCTAGGAATCAATCTAACTAAAGAGATGAAAGATCTATATAAGAAAAATCTATTTTCTTTCCTTATGAATTTGACTTTTCCAGGCACCTGATATAAGTGGAATCATAAAGTATTTGTCCTTTTATGACTGGCATATTTCACTTAGCATAATGTCCTTAAGGTCCATCCGTGTAGCATGTGTCAGAATTTCCTTTCTTTTCAAGACTGAATAATAACTATTCCATTGCATGTATACCACATTTTGTTTATCCATTCATCTGTTGATGGACACCTGTGTTTCTTTCACCTTTTGGTTATTGTGAATAATGCTATATCAGGTTTTACTTTATTTAAGCCAAAACAATTTGGTGACTTAGGGGTTATTATCTTCACATCACAGGTGGATACATTGAGGCTGAAACGAGTGAAACATTGGCTTGAGACAACGCAGTAAGCACAGGTGCTTAAGAGTGAAAAGTCCAGGGAAGACCCTGATTTTAGTGACATCCCAGAGAAAACAGACTGTCCTGTCCAAGCAGAAGCTGCAGGACAGCTAGTAGGTGTGTGGGCATAAACTGTAGAGAAGAAAAGAGGAAGGTTGATGAGGCTAGAGTTCTCAATTCATTCCAACTCAGACATCTGTCTTTTTATTTTTATTTTTGTACCTTATAACTTATGGTAAAAAATCAGTTGAACTTTGATTTTTTTTTTTTTTGAAACAGAGTCTCACTCTGTTGCCCAGGCTAGAGTGCCATGGCATCAGCTTAGCTCACAGCAACCTCAAACTCCTGGGCTCAAGCGATCCTCCTGCCTCAGCCTCCTGGGTAGCTGGGACTACAGGCATGCACCACTGTGCCCGGCTAATTTTTTCTATTTTTAGTTGTTTGGATAATTTCTTCCTATTTATGGTAGAGACAGGATCTCACTCTTGCTCAGGCTGGTCTAGAACTCCTGAGCTCAAGCAATTCTCCTGTCTTGGCCTCCCAGAGTGCTAGGATTACAGGCGTGAGCCACCGCGCCTGGCCCTTAACTTTGATATTTATTATAGATTTAAGAAACCTAAAAATATTTCATTCTTCAAAATTTCTAGTTCTGTTTTTAAGAGAATTTTTGCTCAGCAAAAGGCTATCAGTTGATATCTAATGTCCACATTGTGCTACTGTACTCAGATTTGATTCCAGACACATAAATAGGCCCAGAAAGCAGAATGGAAAGAATGAAAAAAAATTGAAAGAGACAACTGTATCTGAATTTGCAGACACTCAGAAAATAACTCTGTTTCACATCACTGCAGACTGTTGTTTCCTACAGGCATTGACTAAACCATTGTTGGGAGGGGTAGAAAAGAACACGAGTCTCATAATAAGATGGATGTGGATTCAGTGTTGACTCTGCTATTTACTAGCTAGGTGCCCGTTTCTCTAAGCTTCAGTTTACTCGTCTGTAAGAACTTACAAATTTCGAACTTAAATTTCAATGCATGAAAATAGGATGTGCGATAGGTATGGAAAGCCCTATATCGGTCTGTAGCCTGGGAGGACAGAGGTTGGTTTCCAGGTTGGAAGAACCACTTGAAGGATCTCAGGGACAGCTAATGGCATCAAGCAGACTGAACTTTGAAACGTCCTGTTTTTCAATCTGCAAGACACACTGGGACCTGCAGTGGAACAAAGAGGAGCCAGGACATTGTTAGCATGCAGTTTGTCACCTCTAAATTGTCTTCTTTTCCATGCTGGAAAGAGAGGAAAAGAGATGGCTGAAGTTGGGGAATTAAAAACTCTGACCTTCTTCAAAATACCTAGCCAGTGTTCAAAACTCTCAAGGTCATGGAAACCAAGGAAAGATTGAGAAACTAAGGAGAAATAATGACTAAATGCAATGTGGTACCTTGGATTGGATCCTGGAATAGAAATAAGACATTAGTGGAAAAATTGGTGAGATCCAAATAAAGTCTGGACTTGAATTAATAGTAATGTACCAATAATTAATACCTTGGTTTTGACTAATGTACCATGGTTATATAAGTTGTTAACATTAAGGAAAACAAAAAAATTAAAAAAATTAGCCAGATGGGGCACATAAATAGGCTCAGAAAGCAGAATGAAAACAGAGTGAAAAAAATTGAAGGAGACAACTGTATCTGAATTTGCAGACACTCAGAAAATGACTCTGATTCACATAACTGCAGACTCTGTCATTTCCTGCAGGCATTGGTGGCATGCACTGTAGTCCGAGCTACCTGGAATGCTGAGGAGGGAGGGTCACTTGAGCCCAGGAGTTTGAGGCTACAATGAGCTCTGACCAGGCCATTGCACTCTAGCCTGGGTGATAGAGCAAGACCTTGCCTCTGGAAAAAAAAAAAAAAATGGGTGAAGGATATATAGAAACTCTATCTTTGCAACTTTTCTGCAAATGCAAAATAAAAAAGTTAATTAAAAAAAAACAAAACAAAAATAAACCCTGACCATGAGTGGTAGGGGAAGGTTATTGTAACATGCTGGATGTAGAGCAGTCCAGATAGATTACTGAAACAAGTTCTCAATTTTTTATTGGAAAGGAAAGGTAGTACATGTGGAGTTTGCCAGCCCTTCTGAGTGCCCTCATATTAATATATTCTAATGATGATCCCATGAAATAACCATTATCCCCAATTTACAATAAAGCCTAAGCACCTTAAGGAGGTAATTTGCTCATTATCACATAGTAAGTGATAGACCCAGAAATAGATCATAGCTTTTCTACTACATCATGCTCAATGATCTCCAAGGGTATTGCTGGAAGAGAGAGGGATTGCTTTATCAGCACAGCTTTATTTTCAGTCACCTTCATTCCCTAGGTACAGGCATAAAGTAAGAGAACCTCTTTTCTCCTCTTTAGCATGCCACCTTCAGTACCTAAAGCACTCATGCATATCTCTCTTTGGTTACACTGCTTGTTATTCCTTTGGCAGAATTTGGAAAGAGCCTGTGCTCATTCTTTCCAGAAGTGGAAATTCCTTATGGCCTCTGTTGTCCCAGAAGGATAGAGTGTGTCCCAGTCTCTAGCCATCCTCTTTTCTCCCCACCTGCTTCCATCTGCCACCAGAAAATTCATAGCCTGGCTCTTCAGAAAGTGCAGGTGCTCAGTATGGGACATCTTAGAATCCCTCTGGTGCCCCATAAGAAAAATCATCAGGATGCACTGCCTGATGCTTCCTTCCAAGTCCCAGAGCTGCCTGGCCCAGAACTCAGGGGGTTCAGGAAGTTCAACTATGGAAATCTCTTGGATTTGTACCTGGATCCCAGCAGACCTGTTATTTCCCTACCTCTACCAAGAGGATTATAAAGTACTGGCATTTATGGACACAGCGAGAAATGATTTTCCAAAAAGAGGGACAGATGAGAGGAGACAAGCCCTGGAGTTGTGGTGAGTGCAGGGACTAGGGTGTCAAAGCTGGGGTCTGGGCCGTGGCCTGGGCACCGAGGCTTGGCAGTACTGGGCAGCACTGGATGGTATCTGTTTATGGGAGGCAACTTCCCACCAGGTCTTTCCATTGCAGGTGAGAATGACCTTAAGGCCATTGTTGATCCTCCCTCTTGTAACATAATGAGCTTGGGTGGGGGGCATCTGTGATGAATTCTTATCACATCGTTACCCTTTTTGAGTTTCATTATTCCTTGATGATCTGGCCAAGGAACATGGTCACCTCATGATGAAAGGAAATACTCTTCCTCTTCAATCCTCAACCAATTGGTCAAATCTGGAAAAAACGATTTATTGATGGTCCTGAAGGCTCATCTGCAGTGGCTACTCCTAACATAGGCTGAATGCGATAGGTGTCCTGCATCCTATTGTGGGACTTCTGCTTGTGGGACAAAGACAGGCCTAGCATGTCAACTCTGCATCAATCTGGGGTTTAGTTGCTTAATTAAGCCTTCCCTAGATGACATATTCTGACTAGTTTGAGCAGGGGCAGAGGCGAGTCACTCCGTCTTATTCTAGGCTGACTCAGGTTGAGAAGGCTGGTACCTAGGTAATAGCTGATGTGGTTACTGCTTTTGATGGGCTTGTGATTTCTTCATTTAATCTTCTTCATATAACCTCACCAACACTCAATGACAGAAGTTCTCTTGTCATTTCCCTTTCACAAGTGAGAACATTTAGGACAGAGGGGTTAACAAATTTGTCCATGGTTTTATGAAGTAGTAAAGCCAAGATTTAAACTCAGTCTGGATCTTGAGTGTACACTTCCAACCCTGTGTTCTACCTAGGATATATATAATATGCCAAACTGTCTCAACCTCTGAAATGCCAATATGAGATCCATGCTTGTAATGGAACACACAGTATTCATGCTATTAAAGACATTTAAGGAAGTTAAAGAGATTGTATTTGCAGATAAATCTGCGAAGCTCTCTGCTAGCTGCTGAGCTATCTGTGTTAATCCTGGAGGGAAGATCACAGAAGGCCATGTTACAAAATATTCAGAAATGCCAATGACTTACGCAAAAGGTCTCTGCACTAGGTTGTCTATCCATCTACCTATCATTTAAAATTTAATATCTTCAATACTAAAGATATTTTTGACCCATTCCAGACACTGACTTCACCACTTAAATTTAATTAAGGATTTTGATAACCAACTTTCAAAATGAGGCAACACTTATATGGTCAGATTTGAAGAGAATCTCCTATTTAAAAATATTTAAAGAGATTAAATAAAGGATAGAAAAAAAAAGACTTCCAGGATTAGATTTTGTTAATGATTTTTTTTCTATATGCATCCCAAATCTATAAACAAACTAAAACATTTCGAGAAACTCTAATTTTATTCCTTTAATCAGATTCCACTGCAATTTCATCAATAGCTTTCAGGATCTAAGTTCTTTGTTAATGCTTAGCAGTAGCCTCTGAGTGTCTCTCAGTTTGTAAGTGGTATGGGGAGGAAGGAGGTGTGGAGACTAGGACCCCTCCCTACACATCCTCCATTCAACGCTGTAATATAATAAAAGCTCCAAACAGCTAGAGAGCAATAGGGATGGAGGGGGTCTGAGTTGTTTCAAGGGAACTAGGGGACCTGCAGACAATTTGTGATTTTCCAATTACAGGTGCTTGGCCTAGAGAGGTTTATGCAAAGCTTATTTCAGAACAGAGCAGTACTAGACCTAATTTTGGCTAAAGCACAACAGCATCATGGGCTTGGGAAAGACTTAGGTTCCTGGCTCCTGATAGCCTTTACTAGGCTAGGGCTGTAGTACAGGGGCCTATTTTTCTGAAACTTCTCTCTTGGCCCCAGGACTGGGGCTTCTGCAGCCCCAGGACTCAGCTGATGAAGCCAGAGGCTTAACACCTCACATTCCCTGGAGTGCTAGAGACTGATGCCTTGTTGCCATAGAAACCTTGGTGGAGGACAGTCCACAGCCTTCTCTAAGCTGAGCCATCTCCTTTCCATGACTCATAGATTGGCTTTTGAGGATAGACTTTCTTGATTAGAGAAAGAAACAGTCTTTGCACTATTTGTTGTCTTCCAGAACCTGGATGAGTAAGATGGTAGAAGGGCAGAGACTGTAGTTTAATTTTATTCCACCTCCTTCGGAGGGTCTTCTCTGCATTGACTCCCTCTCAGTCTGCCTACCTATTTATCTATCATCTATCATCTGTCTCCACCATTCTACTGCCATCTTTATTTTTTTCCACATATAGTTTTATCAAGTTTTTCCATTGCTCTTTCAGGAGATTACTGCTTTGGGAAGAAAATTTTTCTTCCTAAGCTATGAGCCTGTAATTAAACTCACACAGTATGTAACACAGGGACAGTCAATAAGCATACAGCCCCTTTGGTCTTAGGACTTTTCCATGGGGACCCTCAAGGGTTGATGCATGTAAGTGGTCAGGAAGGAGGCAGGGGTGGTATATGAGGAGATCCCATGAATATGTCATCCTATTTCATCTTTGCAGATGGATATTTTCAGCATTAATATGCTAATAATGATCATAACTAACAAAGAAGAAGCATAACACAGTACTTATCTCAAGAGAAAAATATTTTTAAAAAAATTTTAGGGATGAAAATGCTGAGGAACAGACAGATGCACGATCTTTGAAGTCAAATAACATGCACTTGAAGCTGGTCCCTTCTGCTTACTCTTAATATGGTCATTAACAGGTTTGCTCACCTCTCAGACTCTGTTTCCTCTTCTGTAGAAAAGGAATAATGCCTCATACATATAGCCTTTGAAAGAAGGGAGACTTCAAGAGAGACTAGCTGTGAAATCCAAGGGTGGTATCTGGTTATCATTATGTTTTAATAAATGCCCGCAATGTGCTAAATAGTGTGTAGTCTTTCCCATGTTCATAACCATTCTGTGAGGTCAGAATTATTGTCCCTTTTTTTTACATGACAAGGACACAGCTTTTGGGTGAACTCCTTTGTCATCTACACAGCACTGGAGAAGGAGGAGGATGCCGTCTCTCTTGTATCAGACACTGCAGCATTCTTGGATCTTGGGTACAGTTGGGATGTGGGAGATAACTTTGGCTCTGCATCCAGAGGATGGGCCACAACCTGTTTGGGAAGGTTGGAAAAACTGGGAGTGATGGGAGGCAGGAAAGCTTGGTTAGATTATTCTGAAGGCTGCTTCTCTTAGTGGCTGATCTTATTCCCATCTCAAACCTCTGCTTTAAAGGGAAAAGGGGTTAGAAAGAGGGGACAAAAAAACCTTGCCTTTAAATTATCCTATGGGCAAACATAGGATAACAGCTGAAGTGTCACGGGTCAGAATTGCTCTTTCTTTGTATGAAGGAATTAAGCAAATAGGCTTTTTCTTTAGGCCAACTTGGATTTAAATCCTGGCTCTACCACCTAGCTGCATGACCTTGGGTAAGTTAGTTAGCCTCCCTGAGCCACGATTTTCTCATCAGAAAATGGAAAAATATCCCACAGGGCTAGAGAATTAAGTAATGTATGTAAAGTGCATGTATAAAAGACAAACATGTTATTTTCTGATTCTTACTATTATTTAATAGACTTAGGACCTTGAAGAAGTATGGGAAAGCAAGAAACATGTCAAAAAGGAAAAAAAAAAAATGGGACAGTCCAGGGTGGCTTTAACTCTACCACAGTGATGTATGGATGTTTAGGAACCACAGAGAGATGGGGCATCCAAATTGACATGTGCCCGATAAGGTGGCTCTCTGACTCTTCTTCAGCTGGGATTGTGGATGAGTAATTTTCACTTTGGCCTGCTGTGGACAGAAGGTTGTTACAAACCCATGTGACACTATGCTGGGGACTCTGCTAGCTACTAGGTTTATAGTGATAAGGAAGACAAACATTTTCTGGTTCAGGACACAAGTGTTTCCTCCTTGAACTGAGTAGCCTCCCTTGACCTCTGCCAGCGTACCTTCACGCTCAGTGCTCTCTCCCATCATTGTCAGTGTCTGATACCCGTTTTCCCATCAGTGTTGGGGGTCAGCAATGTGGTTTCTGGCTCATGGTCAGGGCCATCCCCTGTGACAGCACAAGCTGAGAACCACAACTCCAGGAGGGCCATCACACAGACTAGAATGCGTATGGCGCCCCCTGCAGTTGTGCAGTGTGGCGCTGACCTTGACAGCTGCTCAGATGTATTATAAATAGACTGGGTGTGACTTGTTGATGAAGGCATGTACAGAACAACACTGAACTCAACCTGTGGAGCCTGTTGAGAGGATTCAGACAAGTGAAATGACTCCTTTCATGAACCTTTCCTCAGTTTTATCTCAGTTCACTAAAGAGATACGTAAAAGAACAGAGGCAAAAGGAGGAAAGATGGAAATTTGATATTGTCCAAGGACTTATCTTCCTAAGTTTTCATTATAAAGGAGTGCCTTAAAAGAGTCTTAAACATTTACTGAATACGAAAGCATAGTTAACTAAT
This sequence comes from Avahi laniger, assembly GCA_963575035.1. Lineage (NCBI taxonomy): Eukaryota > Metazoa > Chordata > Mammalia > Primates > Indriidae > Avahi > Avahi laniger. The sequence goes on along the minus strand of CAUYSK010080456.1, from coordinate 2,748 downwards.
GTTGTGACGAATACACAGTGTTTTAGGTATTGTGTGAGGCATCTGACTACAGGCTTTAGCTGGTTCATGCGTGAAGATATTGAAAACAGATCTAGGAAATAGAAGCCTGTCAAGATTAAATAAGTTTCATAAGAATTGCAATTAGAAAATGGCCCAGCCACTTAAAAATATAAAAATGCACAGTAGCTATTCAATCTAAAGAACTCATACAAAACAATGTGAAAAATGCAGGCACCCCAATAGAAAATTGAGTAAAAGACTTAAGAATTTCACAAAAGGAGATATTCAAATAATCAGAAAACACATAAAGTGCTCACTTTGTTAGAAATCAGAGAAATATGCATTAAAACCACAAGGCAATACCGCTACACACCCCCAGAATAGCTATAATTAAAAAGGCCACAACGAAGCATTGATGAACACGTGGAACAATTCAACTCTCCTACAGTGTTGATGTGGGTGTGAATTGGTACACTTTCAAAAGCTGTTTGGAAGAATCTATGAAAGCTGACCATATGCATAGCCTGTGACATAATGATTCCACTCCGAGGTATACACCAAACATAAATGCACACATGCATTCACAAAAGAAATGTATTAGAGTGTTTATGGCAGCACTATTTATAATAACTCCACACTTGAAATTATCCGAATGTCTATCAATAATAGAGGGGATGAATATATTGTAGTATATTCACACAACGGAAAATCGTGCAGCAATGAGAATGAACAATATACAACTGTGTCAAGCAATTTGAGCGAATCTCACGGATGTAAAGTTGAGTGAATGACACAAATGAGTACATACTGTATGATTCTAATTATATAAATTTAAAAAATAGGCAAAATTCATCTGTGGTAGACATCAGGATAGTGGTTATCACTAAGAGGTGGAGTGTCTAGAAAAGTTCACAGGGGGTTTTGGGGGTGCTGACAATATTCTGTTTTTTGATCTGGGTGTTTATTACATGAGTGTAGTTTTCACTTTGTGGAAATTCATCAAGATTTACATTTATGATATACATACCTTTCTATGTGTATGATATATTTTAATAAAATTTTTAAAATGTAAAATATGGTAAATTTGGTGAGTAGAAAAATGTCCTAAAAATTTACAATATCTAGAGGTGATTGAAAAGACTAGGGATGTAGGATGGACAAGGTCTTTCTGCTTTTGGATTCGGTATGAAGATCTTGCTTAGACCTGATCCTGCTGGTATCAGGGGATCATGAAACACAGTTGTGATAGAAGACATCTTCCTAATAGAGATTTGATCACAATTTTTTCTTTACACATATACTAATTTAAGTGTTCATACTTGCATTTTCATAAATATTTAGATTATAATTCTAATGGAAATTTGGAAGATGAATCACAATACAGAAAGACAGAAAAAAAGTGGGACAGGCTGTTATAATATTCAGGGAAATGATGATTCAGCTAGATTAGTTTCATTGGGATCTGAAAGGAGGTGAGAGTTTAAAGATAGCAGATTTAGAGACTATGTTACAAAGTGAAAGGACATACAACGTTTTTTTTTTCCCCTAGGTATTTCATGCGTAACAGGAAAGGAAGGGAGGCACTAATCAACAGGTACTGGATAGTGAGCTTTGGGGAGAGAGCGGGAGAGTGGAGGAATTAGAGTTTGTGGTTCTTCAGGACATTCAATCTACAATGCAAACCAGTGTGAGGTACTTGGTAGACAAATGGAGATGAGTCCTATTCTGAGAAGTTTGAGGGAGAAGGTGTAGTTTAAAAGTGCTATGTGAGGTTATAAAAACAGATGAGCTTACACACACACTCTGGGCTCCTTGGTATAGCATTTCTTAACTCTGGGGTTCTGGAAGCTCATGCTGCTCTGCCTGGCTCTTCAAGTGATGCCCCTCAAGACCTGTCAGCCTCTGCCTTCTGCCCCTAGCTGGGGAGAACTTCAAAGTGCTTGGCCCTTTTATAGTAAGGTGGCTTTTATAGTAAGGTGGCTGAAGAAAAGATATTTTAGAGGAAATTTTCTCTGATTGAGTCCACAACCACACGACTGTTTTGAAGGTAGGATCAGAAGAAAATAGGCAAGCTTTAAGTAACCAGTGAAGTGGAGGTAGGGTTGGTGAAGGAGAGTAACAAAAGTGAATGCATCTGGTAAACTAGCATCTTGTTTACCAGACTTAGTCTTGAACTCTGGAATACTTCCTTTAAGCCAATTCATCTTCATGGAAGAGAACTTTGTCACTATTAAACACATTTAAAGAACCTATTTTGGGCCCCAAAGGCATTTCTAGAAAAGGAGTACAGAAAATGTTCCATAACAGCATCAGAGGAATAAACAACCAGTGTCCTAAGAGGGCAGTTTTGAAAACAGATCATTTGTTTGAGTGTGTCCTTTGTGGTGTATTTGTTAACAGATCTGTCAGACTGGAAAACCCACCTCTAGGAGTAAATAGAAATGGAACTTAAACTTCTTATTTCTAATATTATTTTAAATTTCTACAGAAAACTATTCTCCTTTCTTCAGTATTTTGTCTGAGAAGATACTTTGGAAGAAGAGGCTTTTAGGTTTAACTTCAGTGGGGAAAAAAAAAAAGAGGTTGTTTAGGCCAAAGGGGAGATAGTTGCTGAGTGGCTAAAGAAATAGCTGTAAACAAGTGGGGATGAGGGAGGAGGGGACGGGTATATGCATACACAAAGAGTGCAATGCGCACCATGCAATAGGATGGACATATTTGAAACCTGGACTGAGGGGGGGAGGGGGG
>CAUYSK010080451.1:0-19753 GCA_963575035.1 Avahi laniger | reverse complement strand
GCCACCATGCCCGGCTAATTTTTTTTTCTATATATATTTTTAGCTGTCCAATTAATTTCTTTCTATTTTTGGTAGAGATGGGGTCTCGCTCTTGCTCAGGCTGGTCTCGAACTCCTGAGCTCAGAATGATCCGCCCACCTCGGCCTCCCAGAGCTCCATATGGTTTTGAGTTACTGTCTAGTGTGTTTTTATTTTGGCCTGAAGGACTCCCTCTAGAATTTCTTCTAGGGCAGGTCTACTAGCAACAAACTAACTCTCTCAGCTTTTGTTTTTATGGAAATGTCTTAATTTTAAAAGTATAGTTTTAAGACCAGGTGCGGTGGCTCACGCCTGTAATCCTGGGAGGATCACCGAGTTCAGGATTTCAAGACCAGCCTGAGCAAGAGCAAGATCCTGTCTCTACTAAAAAGAGAAAAATTAGCTGGGCGTCTCGCTTTATGCCTGTAGTCCCAGCTTTTGGGAGGCTGAGGAAAGAGGATCGCGTAAGCCCATGAGGTTGCAATGAGCTACGACACCACTGCACTCTATCTACCCAGGGTGACAGAGCGAGACTCTGTCTCAAAAAAGTATAGTTTTTCTTATTATAGAACTCTTGGTTGACGATATTTTTCTTTCAACACTTTAAATATGTCATCCTACTGCTTTCTGGCCTCTATGGTTTCTGATGGAAAATCAGCTATTACTGTATTGAGGAACCCTTTTACATGACTAATCACATCTTTCTTGCTGCCTTTCAAGATTCTCTCTTTGTCTTTGGCCTCTGACAGTTTGATTATAATGTGTCTCACTGTAGATCTCTTTACGTTTATTCTACTTGCAGTTTGTTAAGCTTCTTAGATTTGTAGATCTATATCTTGTTTATCAAATTTGGGAATTTTTTGGCCATTATTCCTTTAAATATTTTCTCTACTTCTCTCTCCATTTCATTTCCTTCTAGGACTTCCATTTTGTAAAAATTGTTGTTTTTCCTTGGGTTTCTTAGGCTTTATTCATTGTTTTTCATTCTTTTCTTTCTGTTCCTCAGACTGGATAATTTCAGTTGACCTACCCTTCAAGTTTGTTGATTGTTTTATTCTTTCTGCTCTAGTCTGATTTTGAAATCCTCTAGTGAATTTTTCAGTTCAGTTACTGGATTTTTATCTTCAGAATTAAAAAAGTAATTTCTATCTCTTTATTGATATCCTCTATTTGGTGAGACATCTTTTTTCTTGTTTCCTTTAGTTCTTTTCCATGATTTCCTTTAGCTCTTTGAGCATATTTAGGACAATTGATTTCAGGTCTCAGTTTATTAAGTCCAACATTTATTCTTCCCCAGAGACCATTTCCATTCATTTCTTTTTTTATTCTGTGATGGGCCATAATTTCTTGTTTCTTTGTATGCCTCACATTTGTTGCTGTTGTTGTTGAAAATTAGTTGTTTTTTTCAATATCATAATGTGGTAACTTTGGAAGTCAGACTTTTCCCCCTCCTCAGAATTTGTTGTTCTTGCTGTGTTTTGTAGTGGTTTTGTTTGTTTAGTCATTTTCTAAACTATTTTTTAAAAAACTGTATTCTTTGTCTCCTTTACTTTAACTTGTAGTCAGTTAATGGTTTGACAAAGATTTCCATAAATCCTTAGACACAAAAATATAAAAAGAAACAAAAGGAAAGAAAAAATACTCTCCCTGTCTTTGCATATTGGATCTGTGTTGGGGCACTCCTTCAAAGCTTACTCACACTGTTTATAACTCTGCCTTAGCCTTTGCTTCCTGGTTGCATTGAGCCTAAAGATTAGCTGGAGGTGAAAGCTTAGGGTCTTCTCATGCCTTTTCTCAGCATACATCTTGCCCTGGACATCCACTTGGCTGTCTAGATTTCCCATGTTAAGTGTGAGCTGTTCAAAGCCCTTATTGCCCAAAGTAACCCTCTCTGCAGCTTTTCGTCCCAGGCTTACAATGTGTGTGACTGTTTGCCTCAATGTCAAGTTTTACCCCAGGCAGCAGTGGCTTCTTCTTATACCTCTCAGTGTTTTCTAGCTAATTTCTCTGCTTAGCTACTTTCTGCTTTATAAGAGGTCTGAGTTAGGAGACACAAGGGTAAGCATTTGTCCTTCTGGGAACTCCAGGATAGGTCAATCCAACAAACACAATTCCTTAGCAACAAGGTCCTTTTTGTTTTCTTGAGAACCTGTCAGCCACATTGGGAATGATGGCTGCTATCTTTAAGACTGCCACTATGCCAGGGAGTGGGGTGGGATAAAGCTAAAGATAAAATACCATGAAGCTCTCCTACTGTGTTTGTCACCTTTTCCTTGATTCACATTTGCTTGGTTAATGTAAACCTTTGACTATTTTCCGAAGTTCCAACAAATTTGATTCTGACAGTTTTTGTTCATTTTTGTCAGTGTTTCTGTGGAAAGCGAGGCCCTTGGAGTTCCCTATTGTGTCATTTTCTCTGATGTTACTTGCCATTTTAATTATTAATCTTATGTATGAAATCTGCTTTTTTTTCTCTAAAAGTTTATGGAATGATAAGGTGCAGTAACCCTTATCTAACATTACTATGTGCCAGATATTATTCTAAGTGCTTTACATATATTAATTTATTTTATCTTTACGACAACCTTGTGAAGTGAGTACAATAGTCATACCCATTTTATAGATATGGACTGAGGCAAAAAGGGTTTTGGTATCTTGCTCAAGGATATTCAGTAAATGATGAAACTAGATTCGAACCTAAACAGTGTGGCTCCAAAGTCCCTGCTGTTAAACACTATACTATCTTTGTCTCTTGCTAAGAAATGGATATTGTTCTTGTTTCCAGTGTTTTTAATTTTTTATTGTTTTTTAATTTTATTTATTTATTTGAGACAGAGTCTCACTCTGTTGCCCAAGCTAGAGTACCATGGTGTCAGCCTAGTTCACAGCAACCTCACACGTCTGGTCTCAAGCAATCTTCCTGCCTCAGCCCCCCAAGTAGCTGGGACTATAGGTGCAAGCTACCATGCCCAGCTAACTTTTTCTATTTTTAGTAGAGATGGGCCCCTCACTCTTGCTCAGGCTGGTCTCGAACTCCTGAGCTCAAACGATCCGCCCGCCTCAGCCTCCCAGAGTGCTAGGATTACAGGTGTGAGCCACTGCACCCAGCCTTCCACTGTTTTTAAATTGCATGATTTTTTGCCTTGCTGTGGCTCTGTTTGCATTCATCGTGCTGGACACTCGATAGTCCATTCCTACCTGGAAATTCTGTTTTGTTATTTCCTCATTTTTATTTTCTGTGTACTCTCTTTTTTTCCCTAGGTGATTCTGTGTGTGTGTGTGTGTGTGTGTGTATTTTGTCTCTTCTATTCTATTAGATGCCTTCCTCAACTGTCTGATGATCACTGGCTGTTTATGTTTAATAACAAAACTCCAGAAATCTGATTGAAAGGTCTGTGTGCCTGAGTGTTCTCTGTAAAATGATTTGGATGAAGTGATCTGTAAGGTGAGCTATTCCTGGTTTTAGTGTCCTTAAATCTTTTCGTTTGGGTTGGCAACTTTCCTAAAGAATGTTCTTCTAGTTTAACCTTTGGAGATGCAATGCCTGGCTTCCTGGGTTCTGGAATTCAAGAAGGGAAGGAAGACAGACGTGGTTCTCAATATTCACTATGAAAAATTTTACTTAATCCCCCTTTTTTCAATATAGTACATTTATCCTTAACTATGCCTTATCTTCCTAAGTCTAGATATCCTCTGGTTTGCCCCCTGTAGAGAATAAATTTGCAGTCTATTGCTAGGATCACGGAAAAATAACTAATTAATTGCTTGTTTGATGCAGTGGGGAAGGATACTTGAGTCTTTTCTTTGTCTTTTTGTACTGCTACAACAAAATACCGGAGACTGGGTAATTTATAAAGAACAGAAATATATTTTCTGACAGTTCTGGAGGCTAGGAAGTCCAATTTCAAAGTTCAGTTGTCTGGTGAATGCTGCATTCTCTGGAGGAGAGGAACACTGTATCCTGACATGGCAGAATATGGAAGGGCAAAAAGGGACAAACTCCCTCTTTCAAGCTCTTCCACTTGGGCACCTAATCCTATTCATGAGGGCAGAGTCAAAAGGTCAAAGGTCACACCTCCCAACACTGTTGCATTGGGGATCAAGTCTCAACATGAATTTTGGAGGGGACAAAAACATATAAACCATTAGCAAGCATCTAACTCCTTTTTAAATAGACTTTCAACCAATCTTCCTGTTTTAAGCCTCACCCTTATAAGGTACCTTGGTTGCCAATTGCTGAATTTGGGAGAATGGCTCAACAGTATAAATTGGGTTACTTCTTAGATTTCCCCGTTGCTAGCATAGTATTCAGCTTTCTCATATTACTAATTTATCCATTTTTTTCAGCTTTCAAAATTGTGTTGCTCTTGTCTGTAATCCTATTGTATTTATCCTTCTGAGTTTGTGCCTTTTTAAAATTTTTTCCTTAATACCAACAAAAAGAATAAAATACTTAGGAATTTTACAGGAACTTGCCTTCTGAGCAGTAGATCTCAACAGTGGGCTTAAAATATTCAGTAAACCATGCTGTAAATAGATGTGCTGTCATTTGGGCTTTGTTGTTCCATTTATAGAGCACAGGCAGAGTAAGTTTAGCATAATTCTTAAGGGCTCTAGTGAAACCACCCTTACAAATTAATAAAAAGGGGTACAAGGTGAGAACTGTGGTAAGGGTCCAGCTAAAAATAAGGCACAGGACTAGCTAAAAATAATGATATTGATTAGCCACTGTCCCCATCTACTTCTCTATAATTGCCACTCTGGAGTCACATTGCTGGTGGTCATAAAGATTCTTAGCTTTTTCCATAGATAATATCACCTTTTTGAAACCTAGGAGTAATTTCTGAGGTATCTTCCAGGCCCCGCATTCCAGTGGAACAGCTGACCCAGCCAGACCAGTGGCCCATAACGAGGAACTGACTCAACTGTTCTTGTGATCCCCACCCAAGAACCTGGTCAGCAAGGAAGACAATTTCTACAACCCTATAGCTCCACCCTGAACCCAGCCAATTGGCAGACTCAATTGCCTATGCCAGTCTTTAAAAACCCTATCTCCCAAATTCTCGGGGAGGCTGATTTGAGAAATTTTTCCCATCTCCCTGCTTAGCGCTATGCAGAATAAACTCTTTCTCTGCTGTAAACCCTGCTGTCTTAGTGTGTTGGCTTCCTCTTGGGCAGCAAACAAATGAACCTGGTTGGGCAGCAACACTAGGATGTTCAAAATGGTAAATAAGTATTTTGGTTTTAACACAATGTCACCAGCTAGCTACATTAGCTCCTAACAAGAGTCAGCTTGTCCTTTGAAGCTTGGAGTCCAGATATTGACTTCCCCTCTCTAGCTATGACAGGTCCAAGTGGCATCTTCTTCCATTATAAGGCTGTTTTGTCTACTTTGAAAATCTGTTGTTTAGTGTAGCCACCTTCATCAATGATCTAAACTAGATATTCTGAATAACTTGCTACAGCTTCTACTTCAGCACTTGCTGTTTTGCCTTGCATTTTTATGTTATATAGATGGCTTCTTTCCTTAAACCTCATGAACCAACCTCTGCTGGCTTCAAACTTTTCTTCTGCAGCTTCCTCACCTCTCTCAGCCTTCACAAAATTAGAGTTAGGGCCTTGCTCCATATTAGGCTTCTACATGCCTTCCTCACTAAGCTTAATCATTTCTAGTTCTTGATTTAAAATGAAAGACGTGCAACTCTTCCTCCTACTTGAACATTTCCACGCCATTATAAGGTTATTAATTGGCCTAATTTCAATATTGTTCAGTTTCAGGGAACAGTGAGCCATGAACAGACAGAGAGAGATGGGGGAATTGGCCAGTCAGTGAAACAGTCAGAACACACACAATTATCAATTAAGTTCACCATCTCATATGGGGGCAGTACATGGCGCACCAAAACAATTACAAAAGTAACATCAAAGAACACTGGTCACAGATCACCATAACAGATACAATAATAATGAAAAATTTTGAAATATTGCAAGAATTACCAAAATGTGATACAAAGACATGAAGAGAGCTCATGTTGTTGAAAGAATGGCACTGATAGACTTGCTGAATGTAGGGTTACTACAAACCTCTAATTTATAAAAACCACAATATCTGCAAAGTTCAATAAAGCTAAGCACAATAAAATGAGGTAAGCTTGTATGAGATTTATTATACCTCAATAAAGCTGCTTTGAAAATGTCAACTTCATGAAAGATTTAAGGAAACTACAGAGACAGGACAATCAAATGCAAAGTATAATCCTGAACTGGTTCCTTAACTGGAGGAGGAAATAAATGCTGTAAAAGTACATTACTGGGACAGTTGACAAAATTAGAATACGGACTGTAGATTAATATAGTTATCAATGCTAAATTTCCTGATTTTGATTACTGTACGATGTTTATAAAGGAGAGTATTTTCTTCTTAAGAAATACACACTGAGGCTGGACACAGTGGCTCACACTTGCAATCCCAGTACTTTGGGAAGCCAAGGTGGGAGGTTCCTATGAGGCCAGGAGTTCAAGATGAGCCTAGGCAACATAGCAAGACCCCGTCTCTATAAAAAAAATTTTTGTAATTAACCAGGCATGGTGGCGCACACTTATAGTCCCAGCTGCTTGGGAGGCTGAGGTGGGAGGATAGCTTGAGCCCAAGAGTGCAAGGTTACGGTAAGCCATGATCATGCCACTACATTCCAGCCTGGGTGACAGACTGAGACTCTGTCTCTTAAAAAAATTTTTTTAAAAAAAGAAATACACATTGAAATCTTAAGCAGTAAATGTACATGATGCATGGCATCCTTCTCTCAATTGGTTTCTAAAATTAATAACAATATCATGTATTTAAAATGATAGAAAGAAACATGAAAATCTCAATTGATTCAGAAAAAGCATTTGACAAAATCTGACAACCATGTATGGTAACAATCACAGTAGGAATAGAAGGGAAATTCCTCAACATGATAAAGACTGTATACGAAAATTCACAACTAACATCATACATATTCAATGGTAAAAAAAAGCAAAAACTTTTCCACTAAGATCAAGAACAAGCCAAGGATGTCAGTTTTCACCACTTCTATTCAACATAGTACTGGAAGTTCTAGTCAAAGGAAATAGACTAGAAAAAGAAACAAACATCATCCAGATTAGAAAGGAATAAGTAAAACTATCTCTATTTGCATATAATGTGATGTTTTATGTATAAAATCCTAGAGAATACACAAAAAGCCTGTTAAAACTAATAAATGAATTCAAAGTTGCAGGATACAAAACCAACATGCAAAAATCAGTTATATTTCTATACATCACCAATGAGTGATCCACGCAGAAAGTTAAGAAAACAATTCCATTTACAACATCATCATAAAAATAAAATATTTAGGAATAAATATTTAATCACGGAGGTACAGACTTGTACACTGAAAACTATAAACCATTGCTGAAAGAACCTAAAGATGATCTAATTAAATGGAAATATTAAATACATCCCATATTCATGGATTGGAAGACTTAATGTTGTTAGCATGATAATATTCCCAACAAGATATACAGATTAATTGCAATCCCTATCAAAATCCCCATGGCCGTTTTTGCAGAAGTGAAAGAACCCATCCTAAAATTCCTATGGAATTTCAAGGGACTCACAATAGCTAAAATAAACTTGAAAAGAAGGCAAAGTTGAAGATCTCACAATTCCCTCTTTCAAATGTACAGTACTACAAAGCTACCATAATCAAAACGATGTGGTACTGGTATATAGAATAATGGAATAGAATTGAGAGCACAGAAAATAAACCTTCACATATATGGTTAAATGACTTTGACAAGGGAGCCAAGACCATTCAATGGAGAAGGAATGGTCTCTTCAACAAATGGTGCTGGGACAACTGGATATCCAGATGGGAAAAAATGAGATTGGACCCTACTTTACACCATACACAAAAATTAACTCAAATGGATCAAAGACCTGAATTTAAGACCTAAAGCTGTGAAATTCTGAGAGGAAGCCATAGAGGAAAATCATGTCCTTGGAATTGGCAAAGCTTTCTTAAAAATGACACCAAAAGTACAAGCAACAAAATAAAGAGTAGGTAAATTCGACCTCATCAAAATTAAGAACTTTTCTGCATCAAAGAACACTATCAATAGAGTGAAAAGAGAGGACTTCCAGTTCCAAAATGGTGGCATAGAGGCAAGCTAACTTCACTCCCTGCCCTCCCCCAAAGAAAACCAAAAATAAAAATACAGCACCAAGACCTATGTCAGCAACAACCCAGAACTCAAATACAAGGATGAGACAGTTCCCGGGGCCACAGTGGACTGGAAAAACTCTGAGCAGATGGCAGGAGAATGGACTTCCACATTCACAATGCCCCTCCTCTCACTCTGCCCACATGGTTGGTGAGGAAAATCTCCTCCCAATTCATAGTTTCTACACTAGAAAAATGGAAATTGAGGTGGTCAACTAGCTTCCTCACCTTAGTGGCTTCCCTAGCAGGAGACCGGTCCTCATTTTAACCTACAAGAAGTATTGTGACTACCTGAAGGGAGAAATATCTCTAAAGACAGGCAGAAACAAATGGGGGAGTTGGGACTACCATCCTCAGCCCTGGAAAATTCTGCTCTATAATTTGGCCAAAGAAGATGCCAAATCAGAATGGGTGTTCAGGAACACCATACTGTAGGAGGTATATTCCCCAGGTTCCCTGGGCACAAACCCTTACCTATCCTTCCCACACTGCCAAGATAATCCCTTTGGTATCTCTCCCATTTGGGACAGGCAGTGCTCTGATCATTAACTAGAGCAGATGTGAACCTGGCCTTAAGGCATCACCTAACAGCCAGAGAGGCAGCAGTGATCTAGCAGTGAAGATTCACCAAGCCTGCACCCACAGTGTCAGGCACTAGGCCAACCCCTTTGAACCTAGGTACCAGGCATGGCCCAGTAGATGCCATTATCAGGTCCACCCCCTCATACTCAGGAATAGGCCCATCCCCATGGACCCAGGCACCAGGCCCATCCCAGCACCAGGCAGATCCCTGGACACTCAAGCTCAAGGCCCACCCCAGCACCAGGTCAGCCCCTGTGGTCCCAGGCTTCAGGCCAACCCCCATGGACCCAGGCTCCAGACCTGACCCTACAGAAACAGTTAACAGGCCCATTCCAGGAGATCCCAGTGTCAGGCCAGCCCCTGTGGATCCACAATCCAGGCCTGCCCCAGTGGACCCAAGTTTTAAGTCTGACGCCACAAATCCAGGCACCAGGCCAGCCTTCCCAAGGACTCCAACAGCAAGCCTGCCCATGGACCTCAAAAGATGGTTTGCCCAGAATCTCTCCACAGGCTGACTGGTGAGGGCTTTTGCTGCCAAAGCCAGTTTGTAGTGACTGCAAGAGGTACCTGCTTCTTCAAATGTGCAGACACCAACACAAGGCCATAAAACTCACAAACAATCAGGGAAATATGACACCACCAAAAGAACAAAATAAAGCACCAATAACCAACCCTCCTAAAGAAATAGAGAACTATGAACTCCCTGACAAATTCAAAATACAGTTGACCCTTGACCAACACAAGTTTGAACTGCATGGGTCCACTTATATGCACATTTTCTTCTGCCTCTACCACTCCTGACACAGCAAGACCAACTCCTTGTCTTCCTCCTCCTCTTCAGCTCCTCAGCTTGAAGATGACAAGGATGAAGACTTTTATAATGATCCACTTCCACTTAATGAATAGTAAATATATTTTCTCTTCCTTATGATTTTCTTAATAGCATTTTCTTTTCTCTAGCTTACTTTACTGTAAGAATACAGTATATAAAACATATAACATGTAAAATATGTGTTAATCGACTATCTATGTTATTGGTAAAGCTTCCAGTCAACAGTCAGCTATTAATAGTTACATTTTTGAGGCATCAAAGTTAAACAGATTTTTTAAAGAGATAAGATCTCACTATATTGCCCAGGCTGGTCTCGAATTCTTGGGCTCAACTGATCTTCCTACCTCAGCCTCCCAGGTAGCTGGGACTATAGGCATGTCACCATGCCTGGCTTATACACAGATTTTTGACTGCACAGGGAGTCAGCACCCCTAACCCCCATGGTGTTTGAGGGTCAATTGTAAATATCTTAAAGCTCAGTGAGCTATAAGAGAGCACAGATACACAATTAAATAATATCAGAAAAACAATACACAAATAAAATGAGAAGCTCAACAAAGAGAAGTCATTTTTTAAAATTCTGGAGTGGAATTTTTCAGTTCAATCACCAAACTGAAAATTTCCTTAGAGAGCTTCAACAAGAATATTTGAAAGAAAAAGAAAGAATCAGGGAAAAAAAGACCTGAACAAAAATAAAGACCAAATGAACCTAACAGACATGTATAAAACATTCCATCCAACCACCACAGAATACACATTCTTTTCAACAATACATGGAACATTCTCCAGGACAGATCATATGTTAAGGCCACAAAACAAGCTTTAACAAACTTAAGAAGATTGAAAGCATGCCAAGAATCTTTCCCAACAATAATAGAATAAAACTAGAAATCAATAGGAGGAGGAAAACTGAAAAACTCACAAATATATAGAAATTAACACACTCCTGAAGACCAATGGGTCAAAGAAGAAATCAAAAGGGAAATCAAAAAATATCTTGAGACAAATGAAAATGGAAGCACAACATATCAGAACTTATAGAATACAGCAAAAGAATTCTAAGAGGGAAATTTATAGCAAAATATGCCTACATTAAGAAAAAAAATCTCAAATAAACAACCCAACTTCATATCTCAAAGAACTACAAAAAGAAGAAAAAACTAAGCCTCAAGTCAATAGTAGAAGGAAATATTAAATATCAGAACAGAAATAAATGAAAGAAACACTGGAAAAAATAGAAAGTATCAAAAACTAAGAGTATGTTTTTTAAAAAGAAAAAAACCTTTAGTTGGACTAAGAAAAAAAGAATACTCAAATTAACAAAATGAGAAATAAAAGAGGAGACATTGCAACTGATATCACAGAATCACAAAGGATCATAACAGACTACTATGAATAATTATATGCCAACACATTGGATAACCTAGAAGAAATGGATAAATTCCTAGAAACATATGACCTACTAAGAATAAATCATGAAGAAACAGAAAGCCTGAACAGACCAATAATCAGTAAGGAGATTGAATCAGTAATCAAAAATCTCCCAACAAAGAAAAGCCCAGGATCTGATGACTTGCTTCACTGCTGAATTATGCGAAACGTTTAAAGAATTAATGCCAGTCCTTCTCCAACTTTTCCAAAAAATTGAAGAGGAGGGAACAGTTCCAAACTCATTTTGAGGCTAGCATTATCCCGATACAAAACCCAGATAAGAACACTATAAGAAAAGAAAATTACAGGCCAATATTCCTGATGAACATACATGCAAAAATCCTTAACAAAATACCAGCAAACCAAATTCACAGCACATTAAAAGTATCCTGGCAGGGCACGGTGGCTCACGCCTGTAATCCTAGAACTCTGGGAGGCTGAGGTGGGTGGATCGTTTGAGCTCAGGAGTTCGAGACCAGCCTGAACAAGAGCAAGACCCTGTCTCTACTAAAAATAGAAAGAAATTAGCTAGACAACTAAAAATATATAGGAAAAATTAGCCAGGCATGGTGGCACATGCCTGTAGTCCCAGCTACTCAGGAGGCTGAGGCAGAAGGATTGCTTGAGCCCAGGAGTTTGAGGTTGCTGTGAGGTTGACACCGCGGCACTCTAGCCCGGACAACAGAGTAAGACTCTGTCTCAAAAAAAAAAAAAAAAAGAAAAGTATCCTATGCACCATGATCAAGTAGGATTTATCCCTGAGATGCAAGAATGTTTCAACATATAGAAATCAATAAATATGTTACACCTCACCAACTGAATGAAGGATAAAAATCATATGATCATCTCAATAGATGCAGAAAAAGCATTTGACAAAATATATCATTTCATGATAAAAGCTCTCAACTAATTAGATATATATGAATTGTACCTAAACATAATAAAGGCCACATATGACAAGCCCACAGCTAACATCATAGTCAACAGTGAAAAGGTGAAAACTTTTCCTCTAAGATCAAGAACAAGACAAGGATGTCCACTCTTGCCACTTTTATTCAATATAGTATTGAAAGTCCTAGCCAGAACAATGACACAACAAAAAGAAATAAAAAGCATCCAAATCAGAAAGAAAAATGTAAAATTGTCTCTGTTTGCAAATGACATGATCTTATATATAAAAAACCCTAAAGAGTTTTTAGGGTTTTAGTTTTTACTAATAAATTCAGTAAAGTGGCAGGATACAAAATCAACATACAAAAATCAGTAGCATTTCTGCACACTAACAACAAACTATGCACAAAAGAAATCATGAAAGTAATCCCATTTTCAATACATCAAAAAAAAATACTTAAGAATAAATTTAATCAAGCAGATGAAAGACTTGTACACTGAAAACTAAAAAACATTGAGGAAAGAAATTAAAGAAGACACAAATGAATGGAAAGATATTCTATGGTCAACGATTGGAAGACTTAGTATTTTAAAATGTCCATACTACCCAGGGCATTCTATCCCTGTCAACACCCCAATGGCATTTTTCACAGAAACAGAGCAAGCAATCCTAAAATTTGTATGAAATCACAAAAGACCCAAAATAGCCAAAACAATCTTAAGCAAAAAGATTGCTTTGATGACCAGAAAGCTATAATCATCAAAATAGCATGGTACTGGCATAAATATAGACATATAGACAAATGGAACAGAATAGAGAACACAGAAATAAATCCATGCATTTTTCAGTCAACCGATTTTCAATAAAGGTGCCAAGAACACACAATGGTGAAAGGACAATCTCTTCAATAAATGGTGTTGAAAAAACTGCAAATCCCCTTGTAGAAGAATGAAACTGGACCCTTAACTCATTCCACATACAAAAATCAACTCCAAATGGATTAATGAATTATTGTAAGACCTGAGTCCATAAAAATACGAGAAGAAAACATGAGAAAAAAGCTTCTTAACATTTGTCTGGTCAATTATATTTTGGACATGACCCCCACAGGTTATAAAGGCAAAAACAGACACATGAGATTCCATCAAACTCAATGCTTCTGCAAAATAAAGAAAACAATCAACAGAGTGAAGAGACAACCTGCAGAATGGGAGAAAATATCTGCAAACCATACATTTGATAAGGGTTTAATCTCCAAATTATATAAGGAACTCAAACACCTCAATAGCGAGGAAACAGTAACCCAACTGAAAAAATACACAAAAGACCTAAACAGATATTTCTCAAAAGAAGACATACAATCACCAACAGGTATATGAAAAAATGTTCAACATTACTAACCATCAGGAAAATGCAAATTAAAATCAAGATGAGATATCACCACGCGTCTATTAGAATGTCTATTATCAAAAAGACAAAAAATAAGTGTTGGCGAGGGTGTGGAGAAAACAGAACTCTTGTACACTGTTAGTGGGAATGTAAATTAGTACAACCATTATGGAAAACAATATGAGGGTTCCTCAAAATATTAAAAATAGAACTACCATATGATCCAGCAATCCCACCTCTGCACGTATATCCAAAGGAAATAAAATCAATATCTCAAAGAGATATCTGCAATCCCAAGTTCACTGGAGCATTATTTAGAATAGTCAAGATATTGGCATTAACCTAAGTGTCCAACAAGGTATGATTGGATAAAGAAAATGTGATGTACATATACAATGGAATACTATTCATCCTTAAAAAGAAGGAAATCCATGTGATACCATGATGATGGACGAATCTGCAGAACATTAAGCTAAGTGAAATAAGCCAGACACAGAAAGACAAATATTGTATGATCTCACTTATATGTAGATTCTGAAAAAGTTGAAGTCAGAGAAGCAGAGAGTAGAATGGTGGTTGCCAGGGGCCAGGGGAGGGGATGAAGAGATGTTGGTCAAAGGGTAGAAAGTTTTAGTTAGACATTATGAATAAGTTCTGGAGCTCTGTTGTACAGCATGGTGACCATAGTTAATAATAATATGTACTTGAAAATTGCTATGAAAATAGTTCTTGAATGTTTCTCCATAAAAAAATAACAACTATGTGAGGTGATGGATATATAAATTTGCTTGATTATGATAATCTTTCACAATGTACACATATATCAAAACATCACTTTATATACTATAAATATATATAATTTTTGTCAATTATATTTCAATAAAGCTGGACAAATGGGAAAAAATAATACAGATGGTATAGAATTAGAATGTTTCTAACACAAAGAAATGATAGATGCTTGAGATGGATAACCCAATTACCCGGATTTGATTAATATATATTGTATGCCTGTATCAAATCATCATATGTACCCTATAAATATATACAATTATATACCCATAATAATTAAAAATAAAAATAAATAAGATTATAGATGGTAAAAGTGGTATGAGAAATTAGATTTTCCACAGTCTCAAAGTATCACCCACAACATACTTATAAATAACAAAGAGAAAAATGCTCAAGTTTACAGTGAAAAAGCCTGGAAGACATCATCTTAATCAAGAGATTAAAGTTAACACTACCAATCAGAGTACAAAGCAATCCTTTATGCCACCCAACAGGAAGACATGCAGAAAACAAAGAATCTATTCTGTGATTTTCTGGCCCCAAATTCATAACCTGGTCTAATCATGAGGAAACTTTGGATAAAGTCATATTAAGTCACATTCTACAAAATGGCTTTAATCTTCAAAACTGGCAAAGTAATGAACATCAAGGTAAGAATGAGGAAGTGTTCCAGATTGAAGGAGACTAGAAGACTGTATGTAATCCTAGATTGAATCCATTTCTACATAGGACATTATTGGAAAATGTGAATGGAATCTGTGGACAAAGGGTACACAGGAGTTATTTGTGCTATTCTTGTAACTTTCCCATAAATATTAAATTGTTTTTAAAATTTTTAAAGCCTAGAGGAGTATCTGGCACATAATAGGCAACATATAAACATTCACTGAATTAAGTTCTACATTATAACACAGAATTTGGAGGAGAAAGTAAGACCAATCTCACAAGTAGGTACAACTTATGTGACACTAGGAACATTCTCCCTAATGTATAACTACATATATCTCTATTTATTAATTCCCTCTGTGATAGTAAAGACTGAAGTAGATATAGGCATTGAAATAGAGGAGAAAGAATGGAAAATGAAGATAAAGTGGAAAAGAAAAAAACTATAAATTTAGAAATTTTGATGAAATCCAATCCAGGAAGCAGGTTTTATCCTATCAACTCTCTCACACCTCCAAGTCTCAATATAGAAAAATACTATGGTAGTGACATGATTAACTGCTCTCAACCTTGTCAGCAGGAAAATAAACTCATTTTTCCTTATTTTGCTGTGTAGCATGAAATATGAAGGGAATATTATCCAAATGATTTGACAATAAAAGGGAAAGCAAAGAAATTTTAAGAAATAACCCATATCACTTTTTCAAATGTCCTTTCTAATAAAGAGCAAGGGAAGCAAAATATTTCAAAGATCAGCTAAGCAAGTACAACTGATCTCAAATAGAATCTCCAAAAGTTTGCATGAAGTAGTAATGATTCTTTCTGGAACTTAATATAGCATATTTTCAAACTCTTGGACAATAAATGCAGAGATTTCACTCACCATTTTGGGGAGCCTCATCAACATATCTTTACAACGCAGTACACATGTAGATGCTCTTTGAAAATCCCCTTGAGCAATTGCCTGAGAAAGAGAAAAAATGTCAATCATTGGTTAAAATCAAATGACAAAGTATTTGTCTCTAAGTAAATGTTTGCATACTTTAGTGTTAAAAAGTCTTATTTTATTTTTTAATCTTTTTAGCAATGCTAGTTGGTCAAGCTAAACATAACAGCCCATTCAAAATACAGAGGAAGCTGTGGTAAGAATATTTGGCAACTCAGAGTTGATTCTGAGTGAGCAGGAGTCATTTGCTTTTTCTGGAAATGCAGAAACTGGTGTACTACCTTATGTTATTGTATTATGACATAATGTCATGTCTAATAGATGCTTCTCCAACTTGAGTATCTCTTGTATTTATCTCTATACTACAGGAATTAAGTTAAACAGCCATCTTTCGTCCTAAAACAAGCTCACAATAACCTCATAATCTTAACTGCTGTGTATATCCACTATGAAAAGCAGCTCAATGCAATCTTATCTTGAAGCCACAAGATGTACTCTGCCACTTGTTATGTGTAACCTTGAGCCTTAAGCTCTCACAGATTCAGTTCCCTCATCTATAAAGTGAGGAGAGTTTAGGATTCCTTCAGGTTCTACCATACTGTGACTGAACACCCCCAAATGGAATATCAATCACACATTATTTAAGCACTTACAAAAGAGGATTATTTCAGCCATTTAAGCATTTAGCTGACAGATGAGGCATTTAAAAAAACATGGACACATACAAGAAAATAATTTTATAAAGTACTACATTTACTATTTTCTTTTCCTTATGTGGTGTCAAATATTCTTGTGCTTTGAATAAGAAAAGGATTGAGAGAAGAAAAGATGAACAATGTAAGATGCCAGGTTCTCTCTAGTTTTTTCCACTATCTACCTGCTGAATAGTACCCTTGACATCTTGCTAAGTCGATACCGCTCCTCTAAGGAGGGAAAAATAAATTGTTAACACAAGAGGCTCAATAAGCCAAATCTCTGTCTATAAAGATTACAATATAATATTCAAATATACACAAAAAATATTCTTTGAATATTTGCTGATTGATTCATTATTCAAGGTTGAGAAAATCTCATTATAAAAGAGAAATACTGAGTGACAAACCCATATCAGAGGATGTTGCTGTCTGTTCTCATAATGTATAAAACAACACAAGACTCCAATGCTCAAACAATCCATAAAGTGTCTATCATTACTCAGATTGTATCTTAGATAAATCAAAGCTCTAATAATTCAAGCTTGTTTTGAAAGTTTATTCATCTTCTTGTGGCCAGAAATCAATATTTTAAACCAAAAAGATAGAGAATTCAAGCAAAAGAAGTCTTAAAGAGGTGGCAGCATGATACAGTGTTGTAGCAACCTCTGATCAGCATCAGACTTACCAGTGGAGCTTTTTCAAAATCATATGCCCACTTCCCACCACGTGGAGATTGCGATTCATTAGGTCTGGGATGATGCCCTTCCTATACTGATGTAGTGAAAAGAATACGCGCTTTTGATTCCTAGCTTTTCCACTTCTTTGCTTGGTGAAATTAGGCAAGTCACAACCTCTTTGAGCCTCAATTTTCTTAACTGTAAAATAGGGATAGTAATGTCTACCTCATAGGATTGATCTTATGAGGATCAAATGAGATCACTGACATGAAAGCATTCCATAAACTATAAGTCAGTATACAAAAATGTGAACACTTTTGGCACTCAAAACTACTATCAGTGCCAAGAATTGCAATAAAGGTGTTTACTTGTTCCTATGTGGTATTTACTATTGCTGGTGAAGAAAAGAAAAGTTGTCTGAAATCATATCCTAGCAGATCTATAACGTATTGTAACTTATGCTGACGCATCAGGGAACCCTAGGTTTATTCTTCCTTAGAAGAGAGAACAAAAGCTCCAAGGTTGGATCTGAGCTGCTGCTCACCAACGATGAATTATGGCCATTATACAAGAAATTAAATGCTAGACTGACCATCACATAATATGCTACTAAGTGATTTTGACAACACAATCCATCCAAAGACAGTAAACTACACCAAATGGATCCATTACAAATTTATGTTAACTTCAACCACACCCACACTGCAGTTCAGCAATCAAGAATGTTATAGCTTCTAGCACTATGTCAAGCATATAGTAGATGCTCAGTAAAAATTAGTTTCCTTCTTTGTTAAGTTCTTTACTACATTTCCCACACAGATAGATGGTCAAACACTGTGTCATCTTCTTCAAGTCCTCTGTAACATGGTATATCCTCCTGTTGCACTTCTCCCCAGAATTGCTTTACCTCCCACTTAAAAAAAAACTCATCCCCGAAACCATTTATTTCTATTATGCATCAATTTTTTAAAAATCTCAGGTGCTCTCTTGTCTGTCCAACACCTAATTCTCTTATACAATTTAAAATATCTATGTTGACCGGGTGTGGTGGCTCATGCCTGTAATCCTAGCACTCTGGGAGACCGAGGTGGGAGGATCACTTGAGGTTGCTGTGAGCTAGGCTGATGCCACGACACTCTAGCCCAGGCAACAGAGGCGGACTGTGTCTCAAAAAAATGAAATAAAATAAAATAAAATAAAAATAAAAATATCTATGTCCCTTTCCTTCCCAGAAAAATTCACAATCTTCTTAATTATCATAGCATTGTTAACTACTCATCGTTTACTGTGGAGCCTCATATTTCTTTTAAAGCAATTACCTTGTTGTAATGCATCTATTTACATATCTGTATCTCCTACAAAACTTATTTTAAGGTCCTATAAGAGATGTAACACATATTAATGTTATCAATCTTTTCATCTCTAGTGCACAGATCATTGACTCATATGGAAGGTACTAAATAAATATTCAGTCCTCTATATATACATTTTATCAGATTAATTTCATCTCCTTCTAGTCTATAATCCATCAATTAACTCCCCTCCTCTTTATCCAAATCCTCCAATCTTCTCCCTGGCTTTTTAAATTCTATCTATAATAAGTTCATGTATATACACTCTATTTTGAAAATAACCTTCCCTTGACAATGCTACTCTTAGGAGCTACAGTCCAATGTTTCTTCTTCTTCTTCTCATTGGCAAACATTCTGACATATTGTGCTATACTAATTGTTCTCAAATTTAAGCAGGCAACAGAATCATCTGGAAAACTTGTTAGAATGCAGATTATGGGGCCCTATCCCCCAAATTTCTTATTCATCAGGTCTAAGGTGGCACCCAAGAATTTGCATTTCTAACAGATTCCCAAGTGATATTGATGCTGCTGGTTCAGGGACCACACTTTGAGAATCACAGTTGTAGACCAATCTTATACCAATGGTTCTAAATCTTCTTGGTTTCAGGAGCCTTATATCTCTTAGAAATTATTAAGGACTCAAAGAGATTTTAATTATCTAGGTTATAGCTATCAATATTTGCCATATTAGAAATTAAAACAAAAATGTAAATATTAATTCATTTTAAAATAACAATAAGTCCAGCCTGAGCAAAAGCAAGATCCTGTCTCTACTAAAAATAGAAAGAAATTGACCAAACAACTAAAAATAGAAAAAATTAGCCAGGCATGGTGGCGCGTGCCTGTAGTCCCAGCTACCTGAGAGGCTGAGGCAGGAGGATCGCTTCAGTCCAGGAGTTTGAGGTTGCTGTGAGCTAGGCCCACGCCAAGGCACTCTAGCCCAGGCAAGAGAGTGAGACACTGTCTCAAAAAAAATAAAAATAGGCAGGGCACGGTGGCTCATGCCTGTAATCCTAGCACTCTGGGAGGCCGAGACAGGCGGATCGTTTGAGCTCAGGAGTTCAAAACCAGCCTGAGCAAGAGCGAGACCCCGTCTCTACTAAAAATAGAAAGAAATTAATTGGACAACTAAAAATATATAGAAAAAATTAGCCGGGCATGGTGGCACATGGCTGTAATCCCAGCTACTCGGGAGGCTGAGGCAGAAGGATCACTTGAGCCCAGGAGTTCAAG